>CM068352.1:39227990-39522990 GCA_034769755.1 Odontamblyopus lacepedii
TGTTTATAAAACTTAGGTTTGGCTCTATTGGATTTTCAGTCGGTTTGTTTAGGCGACATTTCTTGTTCTTCTGCCTCTTTACGTCATATTTAAAGAGTCGTTCGACCTAATGGTGTTTTTGTACGATATTCTCGCCTGTAAAGAAAGTTCTGTCAGTAAACTACCGCTGTTAGCCTTTAGCGGTAAATGCGTGTGCGCCGCGATAATTAATGACCTGCTAAATGCCGATAATTCACACTTCATTTCAGTATCACTTCACTTCATATCAGTGCATGTCCAGTAACATATATACGGCCACTATAGTCACTTTACAGTCGCTAACAGAAGAGAAAACAGCCTGTTTATGTGTGCGAGCTACAGTAGCTAATCGCTAACCAATGAGAAAGAACCAAAACGAGCTTCAGACCGACACATTTCAACACTCAGCCTCACACAGGCTCCTCTCAGATCAGCACTAAGAACTGTCCTTTAATCCAGACTCACACTGAGCGGCCGCAAAAACAACACAATCTCAGTGTTGTGCAGGTGGATCTGTGGCTGCGGCTGTAAACAAACGCACACGGTGATGCGTTCAGGGGCGGGACGGACACAGACACATGACTCTTCAGATAAACCCTGATGCCCCGCCACAGATCAGGACATTTATCTGTCTGTGAACTGGATTAAATGGGCAGAATATAGAGAGTCTGAGCTTTAGAGAGAGGGAAAACATCCACGTGGAATATCGGCCCAGATCGGCAAGATTTTGGCCGATAACAGATTTCCAAGACCCAATATTGGCCGATAATATCGCCCAACCGATATATCGGTCGGGCCCTAATCTATACCAAGAGAGGAATTATATACAGCGCTTTACAAATTTATTGGATCACCTGTCATGAAAACAAGAAAACATAAATAACTTCATAGTTTATCATGAACTTGTTTCAAATTAACAATTTCACTGTTATTCATTAAAATGACCAATTGGAATAACAAAATAGTTCTTATTGACAAATAATAACAAAAAATGTGAATATTTGGTGTGAGCACCTTTGGCACAGATAACAGCTACATTTTTGTTTGTTTTTATGTCGTTTTTATGACGCTTTGGAAGAGACATTGTTGTCATTTTTGGAAAACATTAAACTTGAATATATAGTTAAAGTTAATAGTTAATATAAAAAAGTTATAGTTAATATAAAAATATTGTTTTGATAAAAAGATCTTGCATATACTGGAGGATTAACCTTTATAGAAACATAAAAAGTAGGGCTGTGTTGAAAAAAATTCCAATTCTGAATCGATTTGCATATTAATTCCTTAAGCTCGATTCGTACGTGCAAAGATCGATTTAATTTTTTTAACATTTTCCCCGGTAAACCTTAACTCGTCACGTCATTGAATTGTCGCAGGCGCAGGTCTGATTATACCAAAACTATGAACACGGCGTCGGACACGAGTAGCATCGTGAGCCAAGTCCCGACTGAAGACTCCAGAAACAGTCAAAGCTTCGTCTGGCACCATTTCAGGTTCAGAAACGATAAAGACAAAGATGCGCTCGACAGAAGCAAAGAGATTTGCAAATGGAGGTGAAGTACAGCGGAAACACAACCTCAGGAACCACTTGGAAGATCGAATCAAATCGGACCAAATCGTGATAATCGATTCTGAATCTCAAGAATCGGAATCAAATCGATTTTTGGAATTTGAATCGATACCCAACCTTAATAAAAAGATATTCTGGTAAACAAAAATACTGTTAAATGACATATGGCAGCAGTGGCAAACACCTTATACTGAGCGGTGGACTAATATGTTTGTTAAGCCATCAAATGCACTAGTGGTCAATATTAGGTCTGACCGTGAGAAATATCGATAACTGATACATCCAAACTGATCGGGGGCCAGTCCAGATCCACTCTGGGACAAGAGTTGGCCCGCAGGCCGCCTGTTGGAGACCCAGGTTCTAGTAAATAATTTGTAGTGTATTCTCACCGAGGCGTGTCTTAAACTCCATCTTCTCCTCTGGCTCCACCTCTTTCCTGAAACACATTTACACGACTGTATTAAAATGAGCAGTATTTTTCACATAACCCTGTGCTGTGCTCTGATATACAGGCGTCACTTTGTCTCGTGGGTCCGAACATTTACATTCAGAGGGTTTTTCAGTTCAGCAGAGGACAGAGATCACATGTGAGCTGCTGTGTCCAAATATTTCCCTTGTGGATCATTAAAGTTTGTCTAAGTTTGTCTCTTATATGATCGGAGTCTTATTGTGTCGTGTCTGAGGAGCTTCGTACTTGACCTCCTTCTGGACCTTCTCCATCATGTCCTCCTCCTCCTTCTCTTTGTTGGTGATCTCCGCTCGCACCTGACACACAAACACCAGGGATTAACACAAGGGAGGGCATCTGACACAATTTACACGCTTACAGACAGTCTATGGTCACAGCATACACTTTAATTATGAAACAATACTAAGTCTGATCACACGGACAGTAAAAAAAAAACTCTTCTTTAGACAATAGAATCTGATTTTTAACTTTAAATGGTAGAAAAATGAGGATCTAGTTTTGGGATCGATTAGGATCTGATTTTCGATACTTCTGACACCACTATGCAAGACACTTAAAGAGGAACTCGGGCACGTCCATCCATCCATCCATCTTCTCCCGCTTAATCCAGCTGGGTCGCGGGGGCAGCGTGCTGCCCAATACTCATAGCACCTGACCCCCCCTATGAACCCCTCTGCAGGTGGTGAGCCCACAGGAGGGTGGACAACATGGTCCTTGATGTTAGTTCATAGGGGTGCGGGCATGTTTTGGGTTGATGGGGGAAACCGGAGTACCCGGAGGAAACCCATCCAGACACGGGGAGGAACATGCAAACTCCACACAGAAAGGCCCGGGCGACCCGGGGATTGAACCTGCAACCTCTTGTGAGGCCTGAGTGTTGCCACTCAGCCACCGTGCCGCCGAAAAACACCAATTTGCTTCACACTGAAGAAGCTTAACACCACTTTAACCCATCTGACAACAGCCACGAGTCTAACAAACAAAACGCTCTGCCTGGTTCACTCATTAGTGTCTGGAAACGTTAGAAAACAACTTTATAAGCACCTCACACTTCCCTCTGCTGATTTCCCACTGCACAGGCCAAAGCCCAAAAGACTCGATCGTCGACTCCAGAAGCAACAAGTGAAGATCGACTACTGACGGTGAAGAAGAGAAACTGAAGGTTGTTGAAACAAAATGGTTCGGGAATGTATTTTTTTAGCATTTTCAAAAAATATAATTCACTCGTAAATAAATGGGATTAGAAACGACATCGGCGATCGAGTGTTTTGAGCCAAGCAAATTGGTGTTTTACGTGGAAGTTCAGAACTTGCCCCCATCACTACACTAGTTTGTTGCCTTGACAGACTCACTGCCACAGTGAGATCTCCACCGAGGAAACACTGATCTGTGCTGATTTTTGGCTTCTGACAGAATTCCACCACCTCTAGCAACGGACTTTAGCTTCAACCGTGCCCGAGTTCAACTTTAAAGGTCCACTGTGTAACATTTCTGGTGGAGGGTCCTTCAAATGTCAAATTCTTCATGGAGATGTTATTGCTTTGTCTTGAAATTTTCGCAGAATGGCACTGGGCCTTTCTATCTTCATGGAGAATCAAACCAGACCAAGTTACAGGTCAGATATGTGGAGAGGCGACCCCGCTCACAGTCAGAATGTGTGTTTTTCTATGTATTTTTGAGCTATAAAACCACCTGTGACTGAAAACATGTAAGGTAGAGCTGTTTAATGTCATACTGTGGGACATTCTAAGCACAGAAATGACATATCCATAGAAACAAGTGGGTAACAGAGCCCCAACCCAGATTACATAATGCCTCTTTAAGTTAAAATACTAAAATATGCTCAGTGATGTTAGAGTCAGAGGTCATTTAGTCTCACCTTCTGCAGCAGAGCGAAGTCCAGACCTTTCACCAAGTGAGTGTGCTCCATGTCACCTCCCAAGAACTTAGACTCCTGGATCAGCTGTCGACGCTTCTCCGCCGCAGATTTATCTCTGAAACGGAAATCAAACGGAGCCGCGTTAACGAAGGAATAATCAGATAGTCGGAGTATGTTTATTCGCCCTGGTGGAGGTGAGCTGTGGCGTGTTTGGGGTGTTGAACAGCGGTTTATGCAAAGCAGCTCAGGATTTAGGTAAGATTTAATTTTCCTCAGTTCATTTCCAGAGGACAGTAGTGGGATTCTCTGTCTGTGTTTGTCAGGGTTATCAGGTTTCTTAGAGTTTTGAGTTAAGAGTTTGGGGGTGTAGGGGTTAGGATGTAAGCTGAAGGGTGTAGGATGTAGGTTTTAGGGGTTAGGATGTAAGCTGAAGGGTGTAGGATGTAGGTTTTAGGGGTTAGGATGTAAGCTGAAGGGTGTAGGATGTAGGTTTTAGGGGTTAGGATGTAAGCTGAAGGGTGTAGGATGTAGGTTTTAGGGGTTAGGATGTAAGATGAAGGGTGTAGGATGTAGGTTTTAGGGGTTAGGATGTAGGCTGTAGGATGTAGGCTGTAGGGAGAAGGATGTAGGGAGAAGGATGTAGGGAGAAGGATGTAGGGAGCAGGATGTAGGGAGCAGGATGTAGGATGTAAGCGGTAGGCAGTAGGATGTAGGCAGTAGGATGTAGGCAGTAGGATGTAGGCTGTAGGATGTAGGCTGTAGGCTGTAGGCTGTAGGGAGCAGGATGTAGGGAGCAGGATGTAGGGAGCAGGATGTAGGGAGCAGGATGTAGGGAGCAGGATGTAAGATGTAGGCGGTAGGCAGTAAGATGTAGGCAGTAGGATGTAGGCTGTAGGTGGTAGGCAGTAAGATGTAGGGAGCAGGATGTAGGATGTAGGATGTAAGCTGTAGGCGGTAGGCAGTAGGATGTAGGCAATAGAATGTAGGCAGTAGGATGTAGGCTGTAGGGAGCAGGATGTAGGCGGTAGGATGTAGGCGGTAGGGAGCAGGATGTAGGTAGTAGGAGGTAGGATGTAGGCGGTAGGGAGCAAGAAGCAGGATGTAGGGTGTAGGACTCACGCCTCTGCCGTGGGCCCCACAGCTCTGTAGTTGGCCGTGGTGCTGATGAGCTCTGTTTCCTCGTAGTCCTTGTTGACTCCGTCTCGCCTCTCGCGCGCTCGGTCTCTGTATTTCTCGGCGAGCTCTCGCTCTCGCTCGATCTCCTGCTGCCGGAGCTTCGCGTAGTAACTGAACAACAAAAGCACGACACGTTTAATAGTCAAATTAAAATAATAATGAAATAAAAATCACCACATCTGAACATATGTAGTGCAAAGTGCCAAAAGAAACACGGCGCTCTGGAGTTTTACGAAGGACAGCACCTTTTCTTCTTCCTCCTCCGGGCGGCCGGATCCTCGTCCTCGTTATAGTCCCGTGGCATTCTGGGAAAAAAATACGGCCATTAATAAAGGGTCCATACTACACCTTTTTCTGATGTTATAAATGTAGTTTGCGTTGTGTGAGGTGTGTTTTGCTTCATTCACACTTGTTTAACACACAAACCCCACAGACTTAGGTCTTCTCTCAAACTGAAAACAACATTCCACCTCGTGATGTCATCATGTGGTGATACAGGAAGTGCTCCACTGTGTTTTTAAACTCCACGCACCTTTACTAGAATCATTTGGAATCTACAATCTCTGCTGAACTAAAGATAAAACAGGGTTCCCACTCTTTTTCACTGACAAAATTTCAAAACTTTTCCATGACTTTACGGCACCTGGATGTGTAGAAAAACTTTTACGGCTAAATATGAAATGTTTCCTCCTCTTTCCCCTCACCTTATGATTTGGTATTATAGTTTTTAAACTTTAAAAATCCTGTCAGTGCATTTATTGAGTCTATTTTAATAATAACTTAACAAAACGCTGTAGTTGCATGAAAGAGATACTAAATTTCATGACTTTTCCAAAACTTTCATTGAATTTACAAGATTCCATGACTTTGCCAGGATTTCCATGACCGTGGGAACCCCGATACAAGAAGCTGTTCACTTGAAAACCACCGCTATGTGACATCACAAAGTGGAGCAGAGCATTTTGAGCTTTGGAGACAGTTTCTGAGGAGGTAACATTAGAACAGGGCTCAAAACTCACAAGACTCAATTTTGCGTAATATAAGACCTTTAACCTGATAACACCCGCCTAATTTGGTCTGTGCACAACAGTAACACATACCCGAGTGCCAAAGCTTATTAAAAGAAAATCTTAGACCCCACAGGCTTGTGTGATGCATCATTTTAAAGCTTAGACCTTCTAGTTTCTGTAGATCTGCATATGAAGACTGTGAGTGCAGCTAACTTACAGTACAGACATTCAAAAATGTCTAAAAATTGAATTTTTTTGCCTCGGAAAAAAAAATTAAAAATAATAAAGGCTGTAACTTGGGCAAACTTTATCCTAGACATTGGTGGCTACACTACACTTACTGCTGAACTTGTTGCAACAACTGTGTAAAATTTCAGACTCTAGGACTAAGGGTTTGGTGCTGTGACCCTTTTTGTAAAAATATGTCAATTCGGCACAAGTGTCCAAATATGTACCAGATGTTCCAAACTGTGATAAGATGTAATGTATAATAAATAAATCTTCTTCTGAACTTTAGGCATGTTTTCTTAAGATAAAAAAAACTAAAACAAGCCAAAAAATTTCTCTCCAGATGCCTCTGGTGCCCCCCACCAGTGTCTGTGCGTAAGAGCAGGTCAGAGGCTGTCCTCAGGCCGCTGTGCGCTGATTTCCTCTCTCACTACAGCACCTCTGCCCCACATGGGGCCCACCGCCGAAATCGTCTTTTCATAGGCTACTCAGATCTGTCAATCATTTCCTGAAAGAACCAATGACTGAAGAACTTTTGCCGTGGACCTGTCCCTCGGTCATGCGCAATACGCTGCTAACTGGACGCGCTCCTTTTGTTCCCCGAGCTGTAGCGCACCGCCCCGAAGCCGCACCGAAGCCTGGAGATGCTTGTTTTGTAGCTAAGAGTCTGTAGAAAACAAACATACCCCACAGCGCTAACAGGAGCTAAGGGTTTAGCTATGCTAAGGACCAAGAGCGAGAGTAGTAGAGAGATGCGTCGCTCATCCATTCAGACAAACTCGGACTTTCTGGATTATTTCTCCACATAGAATTATTTTATGAAAAAACAACTGGATATTCTTTTTCTGTGGACTGTTACGGACTAATTGAGCACAGCTATTCCTGGACTGGACCCGTTTCGGACCGACAGAACCGGCTCAAAAATAAGAAATGCGCTTTGTTGTTATGACTATTTTCGGGAATTATAAGTTATGGCTCTTTGGGCTGTGTGGCATAAAATGAATGATATGGCTGTTTTACTGAGGAATTAAGCTTTCAAACAATGTATAGCAGGTCAATAGTGGAAAAATAAGTACGGTGAATATCTGGCTTGACTTTTTAATGTGTAATCGCCCGCCGGCAGGCGGGTGGGTGGCAAGTGGTTAATGACTAATAAAAATGAATATTTGGCACTTATGATCCAGATTCTCATGTATCTGAAACTCACTCATGGGTCCTGGTCTTAGAGGGCGGAGCCGAGGACGGCGCCGCCCTGGGGGTCATCAGCAGCTTCCTGAAGTCATCGTTGGTCAGTTTGGCCCTGGACAAACAAACAAATACACATAAAAAACAGTGCAGAAATCCCTCCCCATTGTGTGAGATGCCCTCCCTGTGAGTCAGATGCCCTCCCTGTGAGTCAGATGCCCTCCCTGTGAGTCAGATGCCCTCCCATCCTCCACATGTCAAATCACCATTTCATCTCTTTCTCCTGACCTCAACTTTTATTTACAACCTAGACATATTTTGCATTACTATATTTTTACTTGTACATATACAGTTAACTGTGCGTGAGATGCCCTCCCATCCCCCTGTATCCTTTTGCGTCAGATGCCCTCCCATCCTCTATGACACCAAACTAACACTGGTGGTTCAGTGCTTTGAGTGACTTACTTGCAGACTGCCTGTTATACTCTGGTGTAGGGTTGGGCGGTATCCAAATTTTGATACCATTAAAATTTCTCAGTATTTTACAGGGGTTTACGGTTTTACTGACTAATTAAAAATTATTTTGAAGCATTCAGAAACAGAGTTGCAGCTTTATATTTGAAAATGAGGCACAAGTTCTGATCAAACCAAACTTTGCAGGGCGTTCGATCGCATCAGCGTCAGCGCACGAGCTGTTTTTATCAGCACTTATACTGTATGCAAATGAGCCATGCGGTTTGAAGTTTGGTTTCTGTAAAACGTAAACAAATGTGCCAAAGCTGCATTAAACACATTATTACTCAAAGTCTAGAATGAGCGGAGCAGCAGAAATGTAGAGCGGTGGAGAGGACCGATCACAGCCCTTATCGTCTGCGTCGTTTTGAGGCGTCGTTAGAAAGTTTGGGAGGTGCAGAACCATAAATTGTTCTGCACCGTCTCCTCCGTGAAAGTCTGACTTCGCCCTCAAGCAGGAACTTTCTCCTCTTCAGCCTCGTCCCCTCTCGACTCTCGGCTTCAATAAAACGTCTCCATCACAAACTTTTGGGCTCAACGTCACACACGAAGCGTCAGTCAGGTTTTTTTCTTCTTCCTTGCTGCGTGTGGATGGAAATCTCCGAGCGGAACCACGTTTGAAGAGGAGAGAGCGGAGGGGAGAAAGTCCTGCTGTGGGTTTAGCTCCTTATGCAGATTTTTTTTAATGATGGTGATGAAACTTACCGCCTACTACTACCCTACTCTTGTGTATGTCGTATTAGTAGTAACATTTGTAGGAGTAATATTAGTAGTAGTATTTATGGTGGTAATAGTAGTATTAGTAGTAGTACTGACTGGGCGGCGGAGCGGTGGTCGTCCACATCGTGTCCCTCCGGAGCCAAAGGGTTGGAGTAGCTCTCGGCTGAAACACAAACAGCTGTAAATCACACGGAGCAGAAAATGGAGCAGAACGTTTATGTCATGAACAGGGGAGGGTTACGTTTTCTCCTTCCCGCTCCTTTTTCGAGCAATGTGCTTTTCTGTCGTTTACAGTATATATGTAGGATGTACATGATTATGTTTTCTCTCTTGGCGCAAACTAGAAATAAAAACAAGTGACTCAAAACATGGAAGAGAACATAAACAGCACATGTTAGGATTAATTAATTACTAAAAGAGTGGCAATAGAGCAAACTCCAGAATAACATCCGTGCGTGCGTTTGGAGTAGGGCGACCAGGTTTTCTAAATTCTAAACTGGGACACATCTGGGTTGGGTTGGTCGGTATAAATAAAATTGTGAAAAGAGCGTGTAAGATTGTGCTTTTTCAATGTCAGTCATAATCTGAGGGACTTCTGTTTTGCTTTATGGTAATTTGCAAACATGGATTTCTGTATTTTGGCGAAACAAACGACAATTTATGCTCCTCTTTACTGTTGTCAGGGATCAGATTAGTCAAAAATTGCGATAGTCCTGTTTTAAATTGTATGTAGTCCTGATTTTGTCTTAGTTTAGTCCTGGTTTAGATCAAATTGGTCAAAAATAGGGACACCTGGGGCATTGTTTGTATAAAACTGGAACAAATCAGTGGTTTTGTATAAATCTGCTGTGACAGGGGACACAGGGCTCAAAACTGGGACCCTAATTTGGAGCTGGGTCTGGACCACGGACTGGACAGAGTCTCTGGTCTGGTCTTTGGTCTGGACTCCATCAGCGCTTTGTCCTCAGCATGACGTGCAGAGTTGATCTTCAGCTCATGTTTGGAGCTGAAATTCCCTCTTATGGGAAATAAATGCTAAATAGAAGATCTGTTTTTTGAAAAGTCTGGTTTAAACTCTGTGCTGTCGCTCTGTGGTATGTCTCATCTCTCTGAAACAGTAAAACACAGGACTCCCACTCTTTTTCACTGATAAAATTCCCAAAATGTTTTTTCTGAACTTTCTTTTGAACTTTCCATGACTTTACGGCACCTACATGTGGAGAATTGAGCAATTGGGCTAAATATGAAATGTGAACCCTTTCCACTCACCTAATGGTTTGGTATTACAGTTTTTTAACATTCAAAATGCTGTCATTTATTGTATCTCTTTTAAACTAAGCACCTTATTGTTAATAGCCTAATGTAGGGTGACCAGATTTTCAAAATAAAAAACCTGGGACATCCACGATGGTTGTTAATAATAAAATTGTGACTCGAGTGCGTAATTAAGGAAAATTGTTCAATATAGTCATATTTTCTTTGTGTTTTGGTCATTTTTAAGCAGCTTTTCCTAATTTTACCAAAACACGTGACAATGTATGTCTCACGTTACTGTTGGCAGGGATCAGACTGGCCAAAAATAGGGGCATCTGGGATATTTTCTGGTTTTGGACAAATCTGTTGAGACAGAGGACACAGGACTCAAAACTGGAACTGTCCCAGGTGAATAGGGACGTCTGGTCACCCTAATTAGACCTGAAATAGACCTGATATAGTCCTGGTTTAGTCCTAGTTTAGTTCTGGTTTAAATAACATCAAAAATAGGGACACCAGGGACATTTATTATATAAAACTGGGACAAATCACTGGTGTTGGACAAATCTGCTGGGGCAGGGGACACAGGGCTCAAAACTGGGACTGTCCCGGGTAAATAACTTTCTTAATAATGTTCTAAAGTTCTATGACTTGGTCGATTTGTACACGGCTAAGTCCATAAACAAAGTCAAACGTAATGAAATTCCTCTTTCTTTGCAGGCAATGTTCACTTACAGAGAAAGTAACTATAATCTAAGGGGCACGTGTGTTCAACAGGCCACATGTACGAACGAGTCTGAGGGAAAACTGTTTATTAAGCAAAGGAGTTAAATTATGGAACAGTTGCTGCAAAGAGCTAAAACAAGCAATTTCTCTTTTTCAGTTTAAAATAACTTTTAAGAGAACAGTCATAGAAAAATATTTGAAAGAATAACGACAGTAAAAAGAATTTTGTCATGCTCAAAATAAATGTTGATTTTTTATTATTATTATTATGTAGTAAAATGTCATATTAATGCTGTATTAATTGTGTAGCTGAATGCCCATTAACCTGCTGTAGTTGGCACATTTAGCTTTAACATCTGCTACACCTGGTCAATGACTTGCTTAGTGTTTGATTTTATTATTCTACAGACTGAATATGTTTTATTTTATTGGCATCAGACCGAATATAATGTATGACTACATACATTATATTCAGTAATGAGTTAAACATTGACCAAATAAAAAAAAACATGAACATAAATAGGGACGTCTGTTCACCCTAAACTTAACAAAACGCTGGATTTGTGAAAGAAACACTAAAATTCCATAACTTTTCCAAATAACATTTTCAATTTTCATGACTTTTCCAGGATTTTCATGACCGCGTGAACCCTGTAAACAGTGAGAATCTGTGTTTATGTGGTTAAAGTGTGTGTTTACTGCGGAGCTAACGTATGCTAACGGCTAACGGCGGAGCTAACGCTAAAGCGCCGTAAAACACTCACTCTCGGGCATGGCTCCGGTCCGGGTGGGTTCTGTTCGGGAGAGTCCGGTCTGTCCTCGGTCTGGACCCGGGCTGGGGCTCGGTTCCGCTCACTGGGTCTGGATTCTGGGATTATTCAGTCTGACTGAGGCTAAAGAGGAGCTAAAACTAACCCAGAGCACTGCGGCTAAAGGCTAAAGACTTCCGCCAATGAGAGCGCCCCCTGAGGAGAGAGCGCGCACTACACCAACAAACCAGATGCCCTCCCCCTGTGTGTCAGATGCCCTCCCACCCCCTGTATCCCCGTGGTGTTAGACTGAGATGGGGGCAGGTCAGATGTCTCTAGTGAATATATGGGTCAATGACATGACGCTGTCCAGTTCCAATTTCCTCAGTTAAAAATGTTCAAATTTCATAATAATTCATTTCTGTAGCACCTCTGACATCCATGGAACCAAAAAACATTTTTTCCCAGAAAGCATGAGTTATTCTGCATGTTTTTTGTCCTTAAAGTGTTAAAATGTCATGTGGTGCGACTAATAACAGCAGGAATTCTATGGCAGGAGTTTAATAACAGACAAAGTAGACTTGGGTGAATGGTTCTTTAGGCATTTTTCTTCATTTTGATGCATTTTCCAGGGCAGTAGTTTGTTCATTAAACACAAACAGGTGACTGTCATATTGGAGCAAAATCAATATGCATTAAAAATAAAAAGAAACGCAACACTTCATATACACTTCATATTACTCAGAACTTAGATTAATATCCCAACCATGTTTTAGAAAATAAAACCATTTTAAGGTTATTCTCGATTGCATCACATGACATTTGACACTAAAAACGCTTCATATAAATGTTAAACATAGATTTATGCACCTGACACTGTAAATATTTGAAAAACTTCCGTAGAAACTTTTATTTTATATATATTTAAAAATTTGCTTGTTGAAAATCCTTATACGTCATTGACTTGTATAGATGCTGTGGTGTGTCAGATGCCCTTCCAGATGTTGTGGTTGGAGAAAAACATTTGTGCATTTGACTTTTGGAGATTTATTTCACAGAAACACTAAATTCCGCATGTTTAGTGAGGAAGTTTAGTGTTTCTAAACATCTGTAAAACATCTGTACAAACCTCGGATTAAATCATAGATTGCATAAAGATATATTTATGTGCGTTAAACCTTATTTACGAGGTCAAAGGGTTAAACTGTGGATTAAATAACAGACGTAACGTGACGTAACAGGCGTGTGAGAAGTGTCGCCCTCGTGTGGACTCAGGCGGCTCTGCAGGATCTCCTCAGGACCCAAAGGAGCAGACGGAGATCCACAGAGGGGCCGTGGACAGAAGAGGAAAAAAAAACACTTCAGTCTGATTCTGTGTGGGTCTGTGGAGATTTCACCCCAGGTTTGTGTTCTTGCTGTTTTACACGTTCCTTTGAGCTGCAGGAGTTTGGCATCTCAGAACAGGGGGCTGGTTTTTAGAATGTTGAAAAGTGAACTCAGAGCTCTCAGATTGTGGTCTCGGCTGCTCCTTTGCCCCACACAGGGGTCATATGAAAACCATCTGACGGTGCGATCACAAAGAGTGACGTGTGAGACTTTGTGTTTGTAATAAACCAAAAGAATCTGACATAAGACGACAGAAATGTAAATGTAAAAACATGTTTTGCCTCCAGACACCACAAAGAGGAGAAGGAGGAGAGAGGAAGAGGAGAGGAGAGAGTCGGGGAAGAAAGGAGGGATGAGAGGGGGGGAGAAAGGAAGGGTGAGAGGGGGAAGAGAGGGGGAGGAGAGGAAGAGAGGAGGAGGAAAGGGGAAGAAAGGAGAGAGGGGGATGAAAGGAGAAGGGAAAGAGGAGGATGAGAGGGGGAAAGAGGGGGATGAGAAGAGGAGAGAGAGGAAGAAGAAAGGAGAGAAGGGGAGGAAAGGAGAAGGGAGAGAGCAGGGGATGAGAAGAGGAGGAACGAAAGAGGGGAAGGACAGGAGGTGGGGAAGAAGAAGAGAGAGGGGGATGAGAAGAGGATGGAGAGGGGGGGAAGGAGGGAGAGAGGGGGATGAGAGGAGGAGAGAGAGATGAAAGGAGGAGAGGGGGATGAGAATAAGAGAGTGGGTGAAGAAAGGAGAGAGGAGGATGTGAGGGGGAATGAGAGGGAGGGGGAAGAAAAGAGTAGAAGGGAAAGAGGAGGATGAGAGGAGAAGGAAGAGAGCAGGGGATGAGAGGAGGGGGGATAAAGGAGGATGAGAGAGAAGGAAGAAAGAAGGAGGGAGAGTGGGGGAGGGAAGAAGGGGGGAGGAAGGGAGATTAGGAGGAGAGGAGGAGAGACTCTGTTCTGATTAAACCAGTTTGTCAGACACATTTTGGGCCAGGTTCAGCAGGTCAGATCCAGGACTTCAGCCAAAACCAGAAACCAGAAACCAGAAACCAGGGACTGGACCAGATCCAGACCAGAGACCAGAGACCAGAGACCAAAGACTGGACCAGATCCAGAGACCAGAGACCAGAGACCAAAGACTGGACCAGATCCAGAGACCAGACTCTGGCCTGGCCCCAGCCTGGGTGATGTCATGGATGATTCAAAGACCCGGGGCCAGTGGAATATGAGACGTTTGTCCTGGCACAGCACACACACACACATATATACACACACACACATACACACACACATACACACACACATACACATACACGTACACACACACACATATATACACATACACACACACATACACATACACACACACATACATACACACACATACACACACACACACGTACACACACACACACACACACACACACACACACACACACACATATATACACATATACACACAGACACACACACACACACAGACACACACACACACACATACATGTCCCCTACGCCCCCACACAACAATTCTCTATAATTACACAAAAACGTGATAAAACTGTACAGTGACTTAAAAACTACTTGAAAACTACTGTGACATCACGAGGTGGAACAGAGCATTTTGAGCTTTGGAGATGTAGACAGACTCATAATATAGAGTTACTCAAATATGTGAATGAAACAAAACTTAGACCTAGACTTTATTGACCCACAAGGGAAATTACTTGAACACAGGAGCTCACACATCACTCTCTCCTTTAGGGGGAGGAGCTCGGAGTAGAGTCGCTGCTCCTCCACGTGGAGAGGAGCAGCTGAGGGGAGGAGCATCTGTTCTGATGTCTCAGACATGCCCCACCTGAGGGAAGCCCCGGGGAAGACCCAGGACACGCTGGAGGGACTCTGTCTCTGGGCCTGGGAACGCCTCGGGGTCCAGGAGGAGCTGGAGGAAGTGTCTGGGGTGAAGGAAGACTGAGAGTCCCTACTTAGATCGATGCCCCTGCGACCTGGCCCCGGATAAGCGGAAGAAATGGATGGGTAGTTTCAATAAGACATACACTAAATGATACGCATGTATGTCCAGCATGTAAAACACAAATATCATAATATAATAAATACAGAATGTCACTGTTATGTACAAGAGGTCATAAGGAAACGGAGCAAAGATGATGTGATGATTGGCAGAAACACTTCTCTGTTACATAAAGGTGAGCTGTTGTACATCTGTATGCAGTATGATATGAATGTAGTCCCGTGTGTCTCACTGTTCTGAGCAGAGCTGTAGGAGAATGAGCTCCTCTGTCCATCTGTAGTCTGGGGTAAAACAAAACTCCAGGCCTGTTTTTGAGGAGGGAACAAGATTAAACCACGGCTTAGAGCTCAGTGAGTCAGGTTTGTGTAATATAGCAGCTTTAACGTTCACAAGAACAAAAAATACATGAAGTGTGTTTTTTATATTAGACAAACCTCTGGCCCTCTGTCCCGAAGCCTCTCCTGACCTGCAGAGTTGCCAAACCTGCTTCGTTTTAGCGACTTTGGGCTTCTGTTTTAGGAAGGTCTCTTGTAAATGTTGAATGTGGTGTTTTTAGGCACTTTCACTAAAAGGTGGGGTGATTTTCATCCCTTTTTAGTTCTGTTCCAGGTTAACAAGCTCAGTAATGTAACCGTATACAGTCTGTAGTAACGACTCAAACACAAGCCGTTCAGATGTTAAATGTGCCAATAAAAATATGCACTTCTTATTACCGCTCGTTCGTCAAGGATTTTTTATTTTTATTTTTTCAAAATACAGCCCCATTATCCACATTTCTCCCAATTTGGTCATCGATTACACCCAACCTATTATCCAGGAGCAGTTCACTACAGATGTAATGTAGTTTTTAGCTAAATCTGGGAACATGGGGCTGACTCCTTCCAACACCGCTACTGCAACATGGGGTTGAGTGACAAAAATGTACACCAAAATTAAACTCACCTCCATGAGACACAGCACACAATTACCTTTCTAGAATTCTTTAATGAACAGTGCACATTCAAACAAGCTAAATAAGCAAAACGTGTCAAAACGCGTATTTATTCAGTTCGCTTAAAACTGGAAAGGCTTCAAGTACTTTTCAACCTTTTATGTCCTGGGAATAGGCAATCTGTAACATAGGACTGTGGGAACATAGAACTGACCCCGTTCATCAGGCGTTGCTTCTTTTTGCTCGTTTGTTTTGGGTTGTTTTCTCTGGCGCTGGTTTCTGTGCATACCTGGCGCCCCTCCTGCCGTCCTTCAGAGCGAACATGGCGGCGTCTGTGGTCCGGACCATCGGCTCCAGTTTGGCCAAAAACCTGCGTGAAGTTCGGCTTCATCTGAGCCAGAGCTGTGCCGGGAGCCAGGGCGCCAGGTGGGTGTGTGTGTACCCGGGGAGAGTGCGGCTCAAGCGGGGAAATACGCCGACTAAACACCAGGGGAAACAGCGCACAACCGGAGCGGAGCTAACAGGCTAATGCTAATGTCATAGAAATACACGGAGACTGAGGCTAAAGGCTAACAACAAAGCTAACAACAGAGCTAACACAGGACTAACCCAGGACTAGACAAGGAATAGACCAGGACTGAACCAGGACTGAACCAGGACTGAACCAGGACTAGACCAGGACTGAACCAGGACTAGACCAGGACTAGACCAGGACTAGACCAGGACGAGACCATGACGAGACCATGACGAGACAAGGACTAGACCAGGACTGAACCAGGACTAGACCAGGACTGAACCAGGACTAGACCAGGACTAGACCAGGACTAGACCAGGACTAGACCAGGACTAGACCAGGACTAGACCAGGATTAAACCAGGACTGAGCTAGTGTTAAACCAGGGACTAAACCAGAGACAAGACCAGAGACTAGACTAGGGTCTAGACCAGGTTCTAAACCAGGAACTAAACCAGGGACTAGACCAGGGTTTAAACCAGGGACTGAATCAGGATTAAATTAAGATCAAATCAAGATTTAGCTGGGACTAAACCAGGGACTAAATCAGAGACTAAACCAGGGTCTAAACCTGGTCTAGTCCCTGATCAGGTTTTAAAACAGGGACTAAACCAGGACTGAATCAGGATTAAACTAGGATCAAATCAAGATTTAGCTGGGACTAAACCAGGTTCTAAACCAGGAGTGAATCAGGATCAAACCAAGATCTAAACCAGGAGCAAACGGGAGAACAGACTTGTCTTCTGGTCAGGCTGTTGTGAGTCTGAGATGTTTTTACTGTTGTTTTTGTTCATTGTGGTTTGTTCTTCCCTCTTGATCTCAGGGAGTTTGTGGAGCAGCACTACGTGACTCTGAAGAGGTCCAACCCCGACTTCCCCATCCTCATCCGGGAGTGTTCTGGGGTCAGGGCCACGCTTTGGGCCAGATACGGTAAATATTATCAACAATTAAATATAAGTATTATTATCATAAACCGCCACTATAATGAATCGCTACCATGTCAAACCTTTTTATCCAAGAGTGCTCTGGGGTAAATATAAAACAGACATTATGTGACGCACGTTCCTAAGTTACACTGAAATAACTCTGCCTTTAATCTGTCCATCAAACAAAGGACACGAAGAGGTCCTCATAAAACTATATAACGCGTGACCCGGGTCTCTGTGTACGGATTTATTTAGAGACACAAGGTCAGGGGTCAAGGTTTAGGTTCACTTTACACTGTTTTAGACCCGTTTGCTGATCCCAGATACTCTACTGTGCATGTGCAGTACAGGGGATCATGGGAAATGGACTTCTACTAAACCGTAACAGCTACAGTTACACAATATGACACGGGCACAATCAGTCAAAAGTTGGGACACAATTTATTTACCTGACTGTTCACGCTGTGGACTGTTCACACTGTGGACTGTTCACGCTGTAGATCCTCACAGAAGCAACTCTGAGTGACACATGTGAACGTAAAAACACAAACTCTACTCTAAATAACTCGGAGCTGTTTTTGAAAGAAGAAAAAATTAAAGAGTTTGCAGCTGTCTACAAAGCAAAGGGTGGACACTGACGATCTGAGTGTATATATTATTTTATGTTTCTTTGCGTCTGCAGCGCTGTCTCTGTGTTAGTATTTGTAATAATCATAATTTATTTCTTTGTTTAGCTCACGGTCGGGAGCGCAGTGTCTCTGTGGAGAACATGTCGTGTGACGAAGTGGCCTCGGCGCTGAACGGACTCGTGCAAACCGTGTGACCCCCGTGTGACCTTTGTGACTTCTGTATTATAAAATGATTGTTCAAATGTGTTAAATAAAAGATTTAAACTTTAATCTAAACTGAGACTTGTCACTTAAACGCACTCCGTGAAGCTCCTGTGACCTTCTCTGAGTTTGGGACAGAACGACACGAACGTGGACATGAGCTCCGGTCCAAAATTCCACATAAAGTTTTATAAATGAGACCCGTTTAGTGCTGGTCTAGTTTTGGTTTTAGTTCTGGTCTAGGCCTGTTTTATATGTTTCTGAAATCTGGTTTCACTATCACAGTGTTTGGAGCTCATTAGATGGATTTTACAGTCGCTGTGAGTTTGTGCTCTGGTTTGACCCGTCCTCCAGCGTCCGGGTTAAGCCTCAGGAGCAGAAGGTCCTGAAGAACCTCAGACCTGCTCCTCCTCTTCTCTTCCTCCTCTGTTCCTCCTCTGTTTCTTCTATGTTCCTCCTCTGTTTCTTCTATGTTCCTCCTCTTCTCGTTCACAAATGTCATGTTTGATTTGTTTGTGTTTTTCTGTAATGACAGACCAGAGTCCGGAGAGAGAGAGACCAGAGAGGGAACACACAGAGAGAGAGAGAAAGAGAGACCTGAAAGAGAGAGGGGGAGAGAGAGACGTGAAAGAGAGAGGGGGAGAGAGAGACGTGAAAGAGAGGGAGAGGAGGAGAGAGAGAGAGCAGAGAAAGAGAGAGACCTGAGAGAGAGAGACCTGAAGAGTGAGGGGAGGAGAGAGAAAGACCAGAGAGAGAGACCTGAGAGAGAGGTGGGACAGAGGGAGAGAGAGTCAGGAGAGAGTTCGGTGAGTGTGTGTGAGAGCAAGAGAGAGAGAGAGAGTTGGGGGCAGATATAGACAGAAAGGAGGGAGCGGCAGAGAGAAAGAGAGAAGAACTAAGTTCAGAAGAGAAGGAGGAGGAGGAGTAACCGGAGACCAGAGCACAGGGGCGAGAGAGGGTTAACGGAGCAGAAAAACAGAGAGAGAGAAGAGAGGGGAGCACAGAGAAAGAGAGGGAGAGAGAGAGGAAAGGGTTAAAGGGTTAAACGGCTGACAGGAGCAGAGAGAGAGCGACTCCTCCACACATGTCTCTGACCCACTGTGACCAGCTCAGTCTGAGGACTAAACCGGGATCTGAACCAGGATTTAAACCAGGACTGGAGCAGGACTAAAACCGGACTGAAGCTGGATTAAAACCTGAAGTGAACCAGGAACAAACCAGGACTAAACAAGGGTTAAACCAGAACTAAACCAGACCAATTGTGTTCATGCACGTCTGGATCAGAACTCAGGACTTTTTATGAACTCTGCACTTGAAAACTAAACCAGGAATGAACCAGGATCAAAACAGGTTTGAGCCAGGACTAAATCAGGATAAAACCAGGACTTTGGACTTTACCAGGTCTGACTCAGGACTATACTAGAATTAAAACAGGAAAAAATCAGGACTAAACCGGGACTAAACCAGGACTATACCAGGATTACAGTATGGCCATAATCTCTGGATGTTTGGACCACTTTTAAACCAGGTCTAATCCAGGACTTCATCTTAGTCTGTGATCTTTCGAGCTGGACCAAACCAGGACCAGACGTGAACTGCTCCTGGATCACGCTGAACCAGGTCTAACCCAGGACTAAAGCAGGTCTAAACCAGGTCTAACCCAGGTCTAAACCAGGTCTAACCCAGGTCTAACCCAGGTCTAACTCAGGTCTAAATCAGGACCATGGCCCGTGGGTTGTCAGGTCTCTTTCTGTGGCTGTGCTGTGGACTCTGTCTCCAGACCGGACCGGCTCTGCTCCAGTCTCCCTCAGGTCAGTGCCTCACCTCAGGTCACAGGTCAAAGGTCACTCGGGTCCACCAGGTCACAGGTCAGACCCTCACAATGTCACTTTTATTCGGTTTAGTTTTGTTTAGTTGTTTTTTATCCCAGGAACATTGAACATAAAAAACTTTGTTGGTCATTTCCAGCTTCAGTCCCTGGACAGATGCCAATCAAACACAGTGACTTTTAATTCGGGACGTAACAATAACCAAAATATCGTGATATCGTATCATTAAAAGCCTTGCAATAATATCGTGGACCATCACATTATATCGAATTACAAGTTTCTCTGCTTAAATTCACGGTTATGGTGCAGTAACAGCTAAAAAGCGGAAAGAACTACATTTCCCATGATCCTTTGCTCTGTTTCAGTACAATTTACATGAGGAATTAACTGTTTTTAAACATTTTTACGTCTTAATTATTTGCATTATGACAGAAAAGCGGAATATTCAAAATTTCATGAGCCTCCACAAAATATTGCAATAAATATTGTAAATCGTTATAAATCATAACCCAGTGGTGAAGCGTAACTAAGTAAAAGTAAAGCGCTGTACTTAAGTATAAAGGTGAGGTATCCGTACTTTACTTAAGTACATTTCACCGTGGATACTTTTTACTTTTACTCCACTACATTTTTTGAACAGGACTGAAAAGTAAAAGTATTTTTATTATAGCTTGAGACCTGCGGAAAAAATTTCATAATATTCATAATTTGAGCTAAGAAAATATACAAATAAAAACTGCTGGGAAAAAAAAAAAATCAATTCAATTGTTTCGAATGAGCAAAATTTAACACAAATATTTATTTTATTACAGCACAAAATCTGCACTATATACATACATTTACTTTTTACTCTTTTAGTACATTTTTAAATACTTAAGTACTTTAATATTTTTGCTTAAAGGTGCACTGTGGAATTTTTCGGTCGGGGGTTCGTCACCTGCTTGTTTCTATGGAGATAACTCGAATGTTCCACAGTGTGACATTAAACAGCTCCACCTTACTTTACATTTATTCAATTACAAGTGGTTTTACAGCTCAAAAACACCTAAAAAAAACAAAAAAAAAACAGGCGTTCTGACTGTGAGCGGGGTCGCCTCTCCGCAGATCTGACCTGTGCCTGTGTGGTCTGCTTTGGTCTCCATGACGACAGAAAGGTGGAACATTCCAGACAAAGGAATAACATCTGCGCGGAGAAAAGCATTTGACGGACCCTGCACCAGAAAATATACACAATGCACCTTTAAATATACTTTTTCACATGATACTTTGACTTTTACTGGAGATTTTTTTTTATTTTTTATTTTTTATTTTTTTTGGTTTAAGTAAAACATCCACATCCACACGTCGTTTTCGGAAGCAGCAGTAGCGGCAGAGGCCCACACAGCTCCAGGCTCGAGACGGAAAAAACCCACCCACCAGAACAGAGCGCAGGAACATAAACACACGCGTCAAAAACAGCATTTATATAAACACCCGCGTGCAAAAATACAGCCTATAAACAAGCAGACGTATGAAATCTAGACTTAGATGGACTTTATTGATCCACAGGTGGAAAGACTTGGACACAGGAGCTCACACGTCACAATATATTACCATAACAAAGAGTAAAAAATACATAAAAATCATAATAAACTTCTAAATAAGTTGCAATAAACCACATTGCAAGAGATCTGCTACACGAGGGCGAGTTGTCATACAGTTTCAAATTCAATTTAAAAAAGTTAAAAATTGTAAAAATTTCCATGTGAACATATGAACAAGTGAAATTATGTTCTCGCTCTCAGTTTTCTAACCCTTCTAAATAAAATAAAATATAAAGATAATAAAAGATAAAGTCCAAAGTCCTTCTTCAGGGAGACAGCCTGGTGGGTGGAGAGGAGAGGGAGTTCAGCATCCTAACAGCCCGGTGGGTGGAGAGGAGAGGGAGTTCAGCATCCTAACAGCCCGGTGGGTGGAGAGGAGAGGGAGTTCAGCATCCTAACAGCCCGGTGGGTGGAGAGGAGAGGGAGTTCAGCATCCTAACAGCCCGGTGGGTGGAGAGGAGAGGGAGTTCAGCATCCTAACAGCCCGGTGGGTAGAGAGGAGAGGGAGTTCAGCATCCTAACAGCCTGGTGGATGAAACTGTTAGTGAGTCTGGTGGTGGAGGCGGGTGCTGCTCACTCTCCACAGTAGCTCCGTCCGTGGGCAGTGGTGGGTGTTGGGTGTGGCCTCTCTGGAAGTCGACAACAATCTCCTTTGGCTGCATCCCATTACTCTGTCTTATCCCTTCGTCTTAGCCCTACCCCTTGGTTGGGATCAGCAGTTAACATTAAGTCTTGCTGACGTTCGGCTGGAGGTTGTCGTCTCTGCACCACATGGTCAGAAGGTCGACCTCTTTCCCGCACTGAGTCTCATCGCTCTTGGTGATGAGACCCACCAGAGATGTGTCGTCCATGAGCTTCAGGTTGGTGGTTGGCACTGTAGGTGAACTTCAGGTCGGTGGTTGTTGCTGTAGGTGAACTTCACATCGGTTTTTGGTGCTGTAGGTGAACTTCAGGTCAGTTTTTGGTGCTGTAGGTGAACTTCAGGTCGGTGGTTGGTGCTGTAGGTGAACTTCAGGTTGGTGGTTGGTGCTGTAGGTGAACTTCAGGTTGGTGGTTGGTGCTGTAGGTGAACTTCAGGTTGGTGGTTGGTGCTGTAGGTGAGCTTCAGGTCGGTTTTTGGTGCTGTAGGTGAGCTTCAGTTTGGTGGTTGGTGCTGTAGGTGAACTTCAGGTCGGTGGTTGGTGCTGTAGGTGGTTGTTTGGGCCTGTGTCCGCAGGGTGAAGAGCAGAGGACTGAGCACACAGCCTTGGGGAGCCCCCGAGCTCAGAGCGATGGTGCTTAAGGTTCCCTAGTTTCATCCATTCGATCAGTCTCAGACCCAGTGGTGAAACGTAACAAAGTAAAAGTAGTAAAGCGCTGTCCTTAAGTATAAATGTGAGGTATCTGTACTTTACTTTACTTTAAAAACTGCTGGGGAAAAAAACATGTTCAATTCAATTGTTTCTGATGCACAATTTTAATTTGGTGCTTAAGGTTTTGTTGCCTCCATGTTCTGCTTGTGGTCTCTGGATGAGGAAGTCGAGGAGCCAGTTGCAGAGGGAGGTGCTGAGAGGAGTTTGTCGAGTTTGCTGAGGAGTTGTTGTGGTGTTTTGGTGCTGAAGGCTAAACTGAAGTCTATGAACAGTATTCTCACATATGAGTCTTTGTTCTTCAGACGGGTGAGTCAGTCCCACAGGGCGGCGGCCATTGAAGCAGGATGGGGAAGGTTACATAAGGGGGACTTTTTGTACAGCTGTAAGGAATATTATCTGTGACATAAGGGTTTAGTTGTTGTACAGTTGTAGGGAGTATTATCTGGTACATAAGGGTGAGTTGCTCCAGCCTCAGGTCACACGGGGTAAGGTTTATAAAGTCACTTCCTGTTTGGACAAGGGCAGCAGGTGTGGCACACAGAGGTCACTCCAAAACTGTTCCCAAGCAACCGTAATGTTGTACACATAAAAAACTGATTTATTTAGGGAAATGAAGGTGTAAAGTTTCAGAAAAACTGTGTAAACTGTCTCTGTATATATTGGTTTTACAGCTCACACATGTTTCCTGGATTTTTGGACTTTCCTTCCCAAACTGAAGCTGAACTGATGTAAAACTATGACCCATGTTAAGCTCAGGGGCCAAACCCTCAGACAAACACGAAGGGCCACAGTCTGTTTACATAAACCCGCTCCCGCCACCTTCCGAACAGGAAGTGAGCACCCTGCTGCTGTCCGGCTCCTCATTCTGACCTGGGAATGTTGTTTTGAACCTGCTCTGTGTCATCCCGGGATTTTCATTTCACAATTTTGTTCCCAAATTCTTATTCCTAATATGGAACTGGGCTCCAGATTCACCCCTGTACCCGCTGACCTCATGAGCTTCATTTGACTGGAGCCGAACGCTGTGGGTGCGTTGCGTCCACATGTGGAGCTCAGGTGGAGCAGTCGGTTTATGTCTCTACAGAGTCAGTTTTTTTGTAATGAAATAGCAAAGGAGAAATTCAATTCATGTTTTTGATCAAAGACGTTTCGCAGCTCATCCAAGCTGCTGCTTCAGTTCTGGGTTTTTAATAAAATGCTGAAGTGTCGTCATCTGGAGTTCTGACATTATCTCATTCTGAAAGACTTTAAACACTTGCTCTGCAGCTCTTTAAACACAAACTCTTCTCACAAATCTGCTTCTGTCTTTAACACTGTTCCTCTTCAAAAACATGTCTGAAGAGGTTAGAGTCATCCGTGCATGTTTGAGTAATCTAGCGATCTTTCCAGGGCCCTATTTGGAGCAAAGGGAGGTGAGACTTAGGCCCCGTCCACACTAGTATGTATTCGAGTCGTTTTCGTTGCGGATGCAGTGTTTGTCCAAACACTAATCCGATGGAAAACGGCTCCGGAGATGGAACGATCTGGATACACCAGCTCCCACGGATTCGCCTGAGCACGGATCTGACCCGGCGCCGTGTGGACGCATGAAAATACTGAAAACGCTGACATCGCTCTAGCTGCCGTTCTTATTGGACCGCGTCACTGTGACTTGCACCTTCCTGATTCACTGGGTTCGTGACATCGGACATGCGACGCTATTGCGGAAAACAGATTAAACAAACCCGAGACAAACAGGAAACAGTGTCGGTCCACAAATTGAGTTTTCGTGGTTGCCATCTTCCTCGGCTCCAAATTGGCTGCCGCAACTTCCATAGAACTACAGCAACTTCAGACACGACGCTCCACTGCCTTATTTTTACCGCCCATGTGGCGTCATGACGATGTGATGTGTGCAGACGCAAATTGTTTCCGATACGCTGATTCGTTTCACTGTAAACACTCTCTTATAAAACGTGTTTACACATTGTTTTGGCGAATATAAGTTCAAAACAATGAAAGGCAACACGGTGATCTAAAGACCTGCTGTGTTACAGTTAATGCCCCAGAGTAAAGTAAAGTTCCCCCCTTTAAACATGAGGGAACTTTATGAGCGACCCAGGTCAAAGGCGAAGTGAAGGTCAAAGTGAAGTCTGACCCTCTGAGGGAGAAAGACAGAGCGGAGAGAGGGAAGAAGAGGGAGGGGAAAAAGAGGAGGGGGATTTGAGAGAGGACAGAGAGGAGGAGGTGGAGCTGTGTGTTCTCTTCAGACTCAGATTCCAGACTCAATGGAAAGACGGAAAAAAAGAAAAAGATGAAACGTGTCTGAGATTCCACTGAGAACTCCTCTGGGACTAAACCAGAACTAAACCAAGACTAAACCAGGACTAAACTAGGACTACACCAGGACTAAACCAGGACTCAAAGAGGACTAGACCAGGCCTACACCAGGACTTCTCCAGGACTACACTAAGACTGAACCCAGACTAAAGACCAGACCGGGGCTGTGGTTCAGCCCAGGACAGGATCAGGTCTAAAATTTATTAAATCTGGAGTTTGAGTCAGAGGAAAAACTCTCGACTGAGCTCCTGCTCCTGATCACACTTCACATTTAGAGACTATGTACAGTATATTCTATAGATAGATACATATATAGAGAGATATCAATATAGATATACAGATATATACAGTAGTTAGATGTGTTTATATAAACACATGTCTGTAAATCTTCTGTAATAAACTCTTATCACAACAGCAGGAAGTGTTGTCATGTTGACTTGTGCAACTTTGGGTCGATGCTTTTCTACGGCAAAATCCCTGTGGAAAAGTGTTGCATATTTTTGTCCAGCTTCATAAATCTGCCCCGACACCAAATCTTCATCCAACAAGGTCGACAAAGAACAGATTCTGTCCATGAAGAATTTATCCACAACGATCAAGGGTAGAAAAACTTAAAGGAAACAACGACGAGCATCAGTGAAACGACTGAGCAACACTAACGTTATGGTCCTGAAGAAAACAGAAGGAACTTGTTCACTCAGACGGATTCTACAATTAAAATTAAAAATGTATTTTGTGATGTCGATATATTAGCACAGACTGAGAGATTTGTGCAGTTTAAATGATCGACATTTAATCTGTGAACATCTATAACATTTAAACTGCACAAAGTTGTGAATAAATTCTTCATGGACAGAATCTGTTCTTTGTTCCTTGTTGGATGAAGATTTGGTGTTGGGGCAGATTTATGAAGCTGCTCAAAAATATGCAACACTTCTCCACTGGGATTTTGCCGTAGAAAAGCATCGACCAGAAGTTGCGTGACTCAACATCACGGCACTTCCTGCCGCTGTGATAATCGCCTGTAATTCTAAATCAAACTGATGATGTCATGTCCTTTGCAGAGCGATTACATCACTTCCTGTCGGACTTTGCAGTGGTTCGTCCAATCAGGACAGACTCAGACGGACGTGTCCTGCCTGACCCCGCCCCTCGCCACAAGAGACACGCCTCCGGGCCCCGCCCCCCGGAACAGGAAGTGTTTTATAACCTGACGCTGCAGGGGGCGGAGCTACGGCTGCATCTGCGATTCAGCACGCGGCTTACGGCTCCGGGCGCCGCCCTCCTGTGGGAGGAGTCAGGAGTGTCTGAGCCAATCACAGAGCAGCACTGTATGTACTCAGGCCACGCCTCCAATGACTCGCGCATCACAGTGGCATTCAGCATCTGCAAAGGACTGGTAATGTGTATTTAACATATTATTTATCTGTGTGTTTATATCATCATCACTATCGTACTGTCACATGTGCCGCAGCCCAGTAATGTATTTATGTATTTATAATATCATTTTTCAAATCTCAGGTTTTTTCAGATGTGCGTCTGCTGTGGGCTGGTTATAACTGTGACTATTACACATTTATATTCTACAACTGTAAACAGGACTTTGGTGTCGTATCTCATACTAACCTTGCATCACATGAATCATCACATGTTGAGGGACTATTTTCTCAGCACCAGCGGTGATATCAGTCATAAATCCTTCAAATGTCAGTTTAGTTTTATTTCAGACATGATTCTGTGACACAGACGTTCACATGGACAGTCTGAAGTTCTAATAGTTTCCTCGGGTCTGTGGAGTGGGTCAGACTGTTTTTAGTGGCAGGACAACTGTGGCCATTGACCTGCACTAGCCCAGCACCAGCACCTCTGCAAATACAAGGATTGGAGGAAAGATTTTAAAAAGTGTCTCCACACGTCTCCAACACTCTGGCTCACCAGGAAATGAGGCCCTATGTCCAAAATTTAAAACTTTAAATCTTATATTTTCCATATATTTAAACGTGTGTTTCAACGTGTGTTTCAGGAGGGTGTGATCCTGAGTCCTTTTGGGGACTTTTACATTGAGCCCATTCTAAAGAACTGCTCCGGGTCAGACCAGGACCATGTGGTCTACAGAGACTCAGACCTGAGACCGGACCAGAACCCAGCCAATCAGAGTGCAGCACATGAGGCCCCGCCCCCAGACTTCCTCAGAGGTGAGTCTGACATGAGACCAGGACTCTTTTTTTCCAGGTCCCAAATCCTGGTTCTGATCCTGGACTGGGACTAAAGTCTTTTATGAGTCTGGTTTGGACTCAGATCTTTTCCTTAAATATGAACGAGACCAAATAAAACACATCTGTTTAACATTTTTATTTCAAACTCAAAACTGAACAGGATTTTCTGACCCCACAAAATGTGCATGTTTATGTCCTGCCTGCTCCTGTCTGCTCCTGCCTGCTCCTGTCTGCTCCTGTCTGCTCCTGCCTGCTCCTGTCTGCTCCTGCCTGCTCCTGTCTGCTCCTGTCTGCTCCTGCCTGCTCCTGTCTGCTCCTGTCTGCTCCTGCCTGCTCCTGTCTGCTCCTGCCTGCTCCTGTCTGCTCCTGCCTGCTCCTGTCTGCTCCTGTCTGCTCCTGTCAGCTCCTGTCTGCTCTGCTCCTCTTGAACCTTCTGAACCCGGCCTCTCTCTGGTCTGGTTTAGGTCCGGTCTTGGCTCCTGAGGTCCGGAGGCTCAGGTCCTGGTCTGACCTGGCCTCTCTCTGGTCTGTTTCTGACCCGGTCCAGACCCTGAGGAGGAGGAGGAGGTCCAGAGAGGCAGAACTGCTCCACATTGAGGTGAAACTAAAGATATTACTGTATATATATGTGTGTGTGTGTGTGTGTGTGTGTGTGTGTGTGAGGGTTCTGTTGGTGGTGCATTAGTCTGTATTGTGTTTATACCTGTATATTATATTTGCTATATTTGTTCATATGTGCGTGTGCGTGTGTGTGTGTGTGCGTGTGTGTGTGCGTGTGTGTGTGTGTGCGTGTGTGTGTGTGTGTGCGTGCGTGTGTGTGTGTGTGCGTGTGTGTGTGCGTGTGTGTGTGTGTGTGTGTGCAGGTTCTGTTGGCGGTGGATTACTCTGTTCTCTTGTTCCACGGCCGAGAGAACATCCAGCGATACCTCCTGACTTTCATGCACATCGTAAGTACCACACTCTGACTTCTGACCCTCACATCTGACCCTAACACACAGAGGTCCCTCAGAAGTCACTCAGAAGTCACTCAGAGGTCACTCAGAGGTCACACTTGCCCGCAGAAGACACCTCCTCTCGAAACAATCAGAACAAAAGATACCGTGGCCATACCAGCTCGTCAAAGCCTGAACCCGTCAGATCTCAGAAGCTAAGCAGGGCCGGGCCTGGTTAGTACTTGGATGGGAGACCACAAGGAATTCCAGGTGCCACAGGGGGGCGCCAGTTGCAAAAAAAACTGTCGTTGTGTCCTTAGGCAAGGCACATCACCCACATTGCCTAGTATGAAAGTGGTGCATGCGTGAGTGTTGGTGGTGGCTGGAGGGGCCGATGGTGCAGATTGGCAGCCTCGCTTCCGTCAGTCTGCCCCAGGGCAGCTGTGGCTACAATAGTAGTTTACCACCACCGGGTCTGGAGTGAATGAATAATGCTCTGTAAAGCGTCTTTGAGTGTCCTGAAAAGCGCTATATAAAACTGATGCATTATTATTATTACCGGTATCACTTCTTTAAAACCTGATAACACCCGCTTAATTTGGTCTGTGCACAATGGTAACACATACCCGAGTGCCAAAAGAAAATCTTAGACCCCACAGGCTTGTGTGATACATCATTTTAAAGCTTAGACCTTCTAGTTTCTGTAGATCTGCATATGAAGACTGTGAGTGCAGCTAACTTACAGTACAGACATTCAAAAATGTCTAAAAATTGATTTTTTTTTTTTTGACTCGGAAAAAAATACAAAATAATAAAGGCTGTAATTTGGGCATATTTCATCCTAGACATTGGTAGCTACACCACACTTACTGCTGAACTTGTTGGCAACAACTGTGTAAAATTTCAGACTCTGGGCCTAAGGGTTTGGTGCTGTGACCCTTTTTGTAAAAATTTGTCAATTCAGCACAAGTGTCCAAATATGGACCAGATGTTCCAAACTGTGATAAGATGTAATGTACAATAAATAAATCTTCTTCTGAACTTTAGGCATGTTTTCTTAAGATAAAAAAACTAAAACACGCCAAAAAATTTCTCTCCAGATGCCTCTGGTGCCCCCCACCAGTGTCTGTGCGTAAGAGCAGGTCAGAGGCTGTCCTCAGGCCGCTGTGCGCGGATTTCCTCTCTTACTACAGCACCTCTGCCCCACATGGGGCCCACCGCCGAAATCGTCTTTTCATAGGCTACTCAGATCTGTCAATCATTTCCTGAAAGAACCAATGACTGAAGAACTTTTTGCCGTGGACCTGTCCCTCGGTCATGCGCAATACGCCGCTAACTGGACGCACTCCTCTTGTTCCCCAAGCTGTAGCGCACTGCCCCGAAGCCGCACCGAAGCCTGGATACGCTTGTTTTGTAGCTAAGAGTCTGTAGAAAACAAACATACCCCACAGCGCTAACAGGAGCTAAGCATTTAGCTTTGCTAAGGACCAACAGCGAGAGAAGTAGAGAGATGCGTTGCTCATCCATTCAGACAAACACGGTCTTTCTGGATTATTTCTCCACATGGAATTATTTTATGAAAAAAACACCTGGATATTCTTTTTCTGTGGACTGTTACGGACTAATTGAGCACAGCTGTTCCTGGACTGGACCCGTTTCGGACCGACAGAACCGGCTCAAACGTAAGAAATGCGCAAATATGTTTTTAATATTTTCGGGAATTATAAGTTATGGCTCTTTGGGCTGTGTGGCATAAAATGAATGACATGGTTGTTTTACTGAGGAATTAAGCTTTCAAACGATGTATAGCATGTCAGTAGTGGAAAAATAAGAACGGTGAATATCTGGCTTGACTTTTTAATGTTGTGTAATCGCCCGCCGGCAGGCGGGTGGGTGGCAAGTGGTTTTAAACTGAAATAAGCCATAGTTTGGTGCTTCCATTGTTGATTCTGTAAAAATCCTCCCTGTTTCTCAGTCCTTTATGTCGATTTTTCGTTTCGTTTTTTTGTGTGTATTTTATGCTGTTTTTTTGTTTTTTTTGGCGCAAATAGAGCGCACGTCTCTGATCGGTTAATCCTCCTCCTTCAGGTGAATGAGATTTATCAGGAGCCGTCTCTCGGAGCAAACATCAACATCGTCCTGATACAGATCGTCCTGCTCTCCCCCACCAAGGTACAACTACTTCTACTATTACTACAACTACTACTACTACTACTACTACTACTACTACTACTACTACTACTGCTACTACAACTACTACTACTACTACTAGTCTCTAGTTATATGTTTAATGCCTGTATCAGTGGTATTAAATTAGGAATAAAGTACTTCCTTATACATTACTAATATGTGTGTTTAGTCCTGATTCAGTCCTGTTTTTCGTCCTGGTTCGGTCCTGGTTCTGACCCGGTCTTGTTCAGTCCCAGGAGTTGATCTCGGTGGGCGACCCTCAGAAGAGCCTGCAGAACGTGTGCACCTGGTCGTACCTTCACCAGAGGGACCAGCGAGAAGACCTGAGGCACGACCACACCATCTACCTGAGCAGACAGGAATTTGGACCCTCCGGAATGCAGGGTGAGACCAGGGACCAGACAAGGACTGGTTCTGTGTATTTATGTGTGTTTAAGTGTGTGTTTACGTGTTGTGTTGTATGTGTTTATGTGTGTGTTTACGTGTTGTGTTGTGTGTGTTTATGTGTGTGTTTACGTGTTGTGTTGTGTGTGTTTATGTGTGTGTTTACGTGTTGTGTTGTGTGTGTTTATGTGTGTGTTGTGTGTGTTGTCTGTGTTTATGTGTGTATTTACGTGTTGTGTTGTGTGTGTTTATGTGTGTGTTGTGTGTGTTGTCTGTGTTTATGTGTGTGTTTACGTGTTGTGTTGTGTGTGTTTATGTGTGTGTTTACGTGTTGTGTGTGTTTATGTGTGTGTTTACGTGTTGTGTTGTGTGTGTTTATGTGTGTGTTGTGTGTGTGTTTATGTGTGTGTTTACGTGTTGTGTTGTGTGTGTTTATGTGTGTGTTGTATGTGTTCCAGGTTACGCTCCGGTCACGGGGATGTGTCGTCTCATTCGGAGTTGTGTTCTGGTGATGGACGACGGCTTCTCCTCGGCGTTCGTCGCAGCTCACGAGACCGGACACGTGTGAGATCATAATGCTACATGCTAACAACACGCTAACAACATGCTAACAACATGCTAACAACACGCTAATAACACGCAACACTAATAACTAGGGGTGTAACGATATCCACGTCTCTCGATACGATACGGTCACGGTCTGAACCTCACGGTACGATATTTACTGCGATATCGTGGGAAAGTTCACGATGTTATCATATTCTACAGAATAATAAGACTCACTCTAAAATGCTTTGACCAGTCATTTTGGTGCAACATTTAGTGTCATTAGCGATGGAATGAAATCCAAATCTCTCTGTACGATATTTTCACCATAAACATCTCACCGAACCAGATTTATTGCAATATAAAACTGTAAATCTGCTCCTTTTTCCTCTAAAATCACCTTCTCAAAACTTAACCCAAAGAATGAAGATTTCAAAGTGCTTCGAACAGTTATTTCTTCATGTCGTCTGCACTGAAACGGCACAAAGGATCATGGTCTATGTAGTTCCCTCTGTTTTTCCAGCTAGTTCTGCATCAGAACTATTCATTTAAGCAAAGAGACTTGGGATTTGATATATTGTGATGCACCGATATTCTTGTGAGACCTTTGATGATACGATATCACCATATTGCGGTTATTGTTGCATCCCTAATAATAACCCACAAGGTTTAGTCCTGGTCAGAACTGTTACAGACCGTGGTTGGGCTTTATTGGCTGACGCAGTAGTCGATGTCGCAAGAAAATAAAAACATCACAACTACACAAAGTCCTCCATTTTACTCCAGTGTCCTGTAAAGTGTGTTTGTGTATGGTTTCTTAAGATGTGTGTAAAATCCCTCAGTCGTCCAGGTAGAATCCAAGGTAAAGGAGAAATGCAATTTGTGAACTGGACAATAGTTTATTTTGGTCGAATACGAGTGCTCAACAACTTGAACAAAGCACCTTGGCCTTGTATCCACCCACACACTGGTATCTATGTTGATGATAACTAAAAATGAAGATAGTTATGTCACAGGTAGTAATCTCAAGACATAGTTTCCAGCTTCAGTTAGTAGCAGAAAAAGATGTCATGTTCATGTTCATCTGTTTAGCTTTGCTTTGTTGTGAGATTGTTGCATTTTTTGTGTGAAAAGCGCTCTATAAATAAAGGTTGACTGATTGATAATGCCCACCAGTGCGCTCTTTGATTCACACCACCCACTGCAGCACAAACTTGGAGTTATTTGGACACAGGGCCCAAGTGGTTCTACAAGCAAGAAGAAGAACAACATGTGCAGAACGCTCTCTCTGTGTGTGGAGATCCAAAAGGGGCTTTCAACAAAACAAAGAGAGATAAGAAACAAGAAAACACACAATCAGAACCCTGGAGAAAGGCTGTAACTATTCCATACCTGGCTGAAAAACTACAGAGATTTTCAGACAACATGAAATCCCAGAGTATTTCAAAGCCACAAACTGTTTAGACAGAAACTGGTGCACCCAAAGGACAAAACACGAAGCCACAAACAATGTGGTCCACTCTATTCAGTGCAGTGAAGACCGCAGTGAGCGCAACACTGGAGAAATGAAAGAGCCACTGCACAAGAGGATGAACCAGCGCAGACGAGAGAGCAACACGGGACCTCAGTCTGCCGTACATCTGCACCTAAAAGGACCTCAGTCTGCCGTACATCTGCACCTGAAAGGACCTCAGTCTGCCGTACATCTGCACCTAAAAGGACCTCAGTCTGCCGTACATCTGCACCTAAAAGGACCTCAGTCTGCCGTACATCTGCACCTGAAAGGACCTCAGTCTGCCGTACATCTGCACCTGAAAGGACCTCAGTCTGCCGTACATCTGCACCTAAAAGGACCTCAGTCTGCCGTACATCTGCACCTAAAAGGACCTCAGTCTGCCGTACATCTGCACCTAAAAGGACCTCAGTCTGCCGTACATCTGCACCTAAAAGGACCTCAGTCTGCCGTACATCTGCACCTAAAAGGACCTCAGTCTGCCGTACATCTGCACCTAAAAGGACCTCAGTCTCCTGTACATCTGCACCTAAAAGGACCTCAGACCGCAGTACATCTGGACCTTAAAGTCACGGGCCACTCTTTTGAGGATAGTAAAGTACAGATCTGAGCCAGAGGAACGAAATGATTCAAGAGGGGAGTTAAAGAGACGATTTTTTTAGGATTAGGAAAGACAATCCTTCCTTAAACAGAAATGGAGCCCTTAGACCCTGTCCACACTAGTTCATATTCGAGTCATTTTTGTTGCAGCTCCAGAGACAGAACCATTTGGTGCCGCTAGCTCACAAGTATTCACCTGAGCACGGATCTGATTCGACGCCGTGTGGACGCCTGAAAACCTTGATACTTTGATGTAAGAGCTTGAGTTTTCATCCTTATTGGACCACGTGGACCTGCGCCTTGCTGATTCGCTGGGTTCATGACATCGGGCATGTGACGCTATTGCAGAAAACAGTTTAAACAAACCCGAGACAAACGGGAAACAGCACCGGTCCACGAAAAGACTCTTGCATCTTCCTCGGCTCAAAATCAACTGCTGAAACTTAAATAGAACTATGGCAACTTCAGACACTTTGACGTGACGCTTCCTAGTCATGTGACTAGTGTTTCAGGCGGTCGGGTCTGGACGCAAATCATTTCCAATACGGTGATACAGGAATTTGTTTCAGTCTAAATGTAACCTAAGACATCATCTGTCTCTCATCTACAACCCCACCCTCGGGTCTAAAACAAAACAAAGAAAACATTAGGTTCAATAGGTCGAGCTACAAACAGACACTGTAAACAGGAAGGTTAGTTTCAGAGTAGTTTCAGTGTAGTTAGCGCCCTCTACAGGCAGATTTAAGGAAGTGTCCTCCAGTGTCTGAGCAGAACTGAAAAAGCAGCTTGGATGAGCTGCGAAACGTGTTCGACCAAAGCAAACTTTTGTCCAGTTCACAAATTCAATTTCTCCTTTTACCATGTATGATTCCTTCAGTTTACCGCGTCTGTGTGTGTTTCTCCTTCACTTTGACATACTTTAATGTGTGTTTGTGTGTGTGTGTGTTTGTGTGTGTGTGTGTTTGTGTGTGTTTGTGTGTGTGTTTGCGTACTTTAATGTGTGTGTGTTTGTGTGTTTGTGTGTGTGTGTTTGTGTGTTTGTGTGTGTGTTTGTGTGTGTGTTTGCGTACTTTAATGTGTGTTTGTGTGTGTGTGTGTGTTTGTGTGTGTGTTTGTGTGTGTGTTTGCGTACTTTAATGTGTGTTTGTGTGTGTGTCTCAGTCTGGGGATGGAGCACGACGGAGACGCCAACGACTGCGATGACGACGTCCACCTGGGCAGCATCATGTCCCCTCAGGTCCAGGCGACTTTCTACAGATACCACTGGTCCAGGTGCTCCTGGAGAGAACTGCACCAGTACCTGGAGTAAGGGAGGGCATCTGATGCATGGGGAGGGCATCTGATGCACGGGGAGGGCATCTGACTCTTTTTGTGTTGCAGTTCTTACGAGTGCCTCAGGGATGATCCGTTCCTTCCGTCGTGGCCTTCTCAGCCTCAGCTCCCGGGATTCGGCTTCTCCATGAGCCAACAGTGTCAGTACGACTGGGGCCCCGGATTTACTACCTGTACTACAGTGAGTACTACTACTACTACTACTACTGCTACTGCTACTGCTGCTACTGCTACTGCTACTGCTACTGCTACTACTACTACTATTGATATTACTCTGTGTACTTTTTGCAGTACACGGTGGTGGACCCTTGCGCTCGGCTCTGGTGCAGTCATTACAACGACCCGTTCTACTGCAAGACCAAGAAAGGACCTCCTCTGGACGGGACCCAGTGTGGACCAGGACAGGTACTGAACCAGGACTAAACCAGGACCAGGACAGGTACTGAACCAGGACTAAACCAGGACTAAATCAGGACCAGGACAGGTACTAAACCAGGACTAAACCAGGACTAAATCAGGACCAGGACAGGTACTAAACCAGGACCAGGACAGGTACTGAACCAGGACTAAACCAGGACCAGGACAGGTACTGAACCAGGACTAAACCAGGACCAGGTTAGGTACTGAACCAGAACTAAACCAGGACTAAATCTGGACCTGGAAGGTACTAAACCAGGACTAAACCAGGACCAGGACAGGTACTGAACCAGGACTAAACCAGGACTAAACCAGGACCAGGACAGGTACTGAACCAGGACTAAACCAGGACCAGATTAGGTACTGAACCAGAACTAAACCAGGACTAAACCTGGACCAGGAAGATACTAAACCAGGACTAAACCAGGACCAGGACAGGTACTGAACCAGGACTAAACCAGGACCAGGACAGGTACTAAACCAGGACTAAACCAGGACCGGGACAGGTACTGAACCAGGACTAAACCAGGACTAAACCAGGACCAGGACAGGTACTGAACCAGGACTAAACCAGGACCAGGTTAGGTACTGAACCAGAACTAAACCAGGACTAAATCTGGACCAGGAAGATACTAAACCAGGACTAAACCAGGACCAGGACAGGTACTGAACCAGGACTAAACCAGGACCGGGTCAGGTACTGAACCAGAACTAAACCAGGACTAAGCCAGTACCTGTCTATGAAATCACTTTTGTTGATTAATTGTGTATTGACTTCCCTGTTTCGGTGGTCACTGTTTGTTGACCTCCCTGTTTCCGCGGCGACCGTCTCCAGCACTGTTTCCGTGGCAGCTGCGTGTACCTGGCCCCCCACATGATGCGCACTCACGGCTCGTGGGGGAGCTGGGGTCCGTTCGGCCCCTGCTCCCGCTCCTGCCGCTCCGGAGTCCAGTTCAGGACCAGGATCTGCGACAGCCCCAGGTACGGCCAATCAGAGGGCTCGGCCGCAGCTCTCAGCCAATCAGAGAGCTCGCTCGGGCTGAGGTCGCGGCCTGAGCCAATCACAGCCCTCCTCTGTCTCTGCTGTTCTCAGGCCGGCCAACGGGGGGCGCCCCTGCTTCGGAAACAGCTACGAGTTCAGACTCTGCAACCAGGACACGGATTGCCCCCCCCTCACCGACTTCAGGTGAGACCGAAGACCGGGACCAGGTCTAAACCAGGTCTAAACCAGGACTGAACCAGGACTTAACCAGGTCTAAACCAGGACTAAACCAGGACTGAACCAGGACTAAACCAGGGATAAACCAGGACTGAACCAGGTCTAAACCAGGACTAAGCCAGGACTAAATAAGGTCTAAACTAGGACTGAACCAGGACTAAATCAGCCTGTGTTTGTGATGTATTTCATAACTAATTTCTTCATCACTTTCTATTTTTTCTCAAAATTTTTGTAATTTTTTCTCAAATTATTCTTTTTTTTTTTCAAATTTTATTTCAAATAATTTCTGTTACTTATCCTGGATGTGTCGTCACTACTGAAGTATTTCCTCCTGTTAATTTTTGCAGCTCATTTTCTCTGTATTCTATGTTTAGAATCATTTTGAGTGTTTTTGTGTCATACGTGAGTTTTATTTTATTTTATTTACCGTCTGTACCTGAGGCTAACACTGCCTGTTCTTCCTCAGGGCGGAGCAGTGCAAAGTGTGGAACCCGTTTTTCGAGCACAACGGAACCAAACACCACTGGCTCCCCCTAGAGCACCCGGACTGTGAGTGCAGCTCCGCCTCGTTTTTAAAGTCAAAGTGTAAACTGTTTACAGAGCTCCACAGGGCGCTCGCTTCGGCTCTGGAAGTGCATTTCCCGCTCATTTTACCCACAAACTTTAGGAACATTTCAAATATTAAGAGTTCAAAGGCATCGCGGAGGCTAACCGGCTACATGCTAACAGCTACATGCTAATCAGCTATGTGCTAACTAATATCCATAACAAGCACATTTAAAACACCAGATTCAGTGAAATGTTTTAATAACTCAGCTACAGTGACCAGATTTTCTAAATAAAAAACTGGGACTCTCTCAGTTTGTTTTGTTGGTGAAAAAAAAATTGTGAATCGAGTGCGTAATGAAGGAATACTGTTCTGCACTCGGCCCGTTCATGACTAACGTGAGTCAGTATAGTCACATTTTCTTTGTGTTTTGGTCATTTTTAAGCAGCTTTTCTGTATTTTACCAAAACAAATGACAGTTTTTCCGTTTTTTTTACTGTTGGCAGGGATCAGATTAGTCAAAAATATTTATTGTATTTTCCAGCCAAAAAATGCACAATGAACAAGAAAAAAACATATAAGTTGCACTGTTATTTGATTAAATCAGGCACCAGGAACAGACATTTCATCTTAAAGGCGAGTTATAGAAATACCAGCAGAGCAGAGAAGAACGGGCTGAACATGTGTCTTGTTTGTTCACGTCACATATGAACAGTTATTCACAAAACTAGAGCAGAAACAACAGAACAAGTTTACCAAACTCTCCATCTCACTCCAGATCACTAAATTCACTAAATTCTGAGCGACTCCACCAACTCCAGATAAATCCACCTTTTAGCCATGATTAGCTTTTGTTTTCTTCATTTCAGTTCGAGTTTCCTCCACTTTTCACTCCAAACTTTCTTTCTGCTGCTCGATTCCTGTTTTCAGCTGCAGATTTCAGCACTTGCAGCAGGACAGCGGCTCTTTCTGCAGGAGACATGCGCAGTAGAGCGAGAAGTGACAGTGGTGCAGGAGCAGATACTGCCACACAAGAGCTCCCTCTAGAGGCTCAGTGTGAAAGTAACCAACATGTGAAATTATAGATTTTATATAGTAAGTCAACCTGAGTATAAGTCCACCGAAACCGTGAAAAAAACGGTAATTAATCATTGCATTTATATAGCGCCTTTCATGATACCCAAAGCTCTTTACAGTTCATTCTTCATTCTCTCCAGACTCAGTGATGGTTAAACTAATATTGAAGCCACAGCTGCCCTGGGACAGACCTTTATACGAGGCAATGTGGGTGAAGTGTCTTGCCTAAGGACACAACAACAGTTTTTGTGACTGGCGCCCTCCTGTGGCACCCACAAAAATCGAGACATTGGGAGATTTCTTGTATAAATCTGGGACAAATCACTGTTTATAAATCTGCTGGGACGGGGGACACGGGGCTCCAGACTGGGGCTGTCCCGGGTAAATGGGGACGTCTGGTCACTCTAAACTCAGCGGTTGCTAAAGTTTCAGCAACAGATTTTAAATAAAAAGTCTTGTGCTCATTCTCTGGTTCACCCTGAGTTTTTCTCTGGGAGTCGTGAATGAGGAACTCGCTTCCAGAGCCAGGGGGCGCTGTGGGGCTCCGTATATGTTTTTATTGTTGCGTATTTGAATAAAACCCTTCGTGTCGTTTCAGCGGACGAGCGGTGTCGCCTGTTCTGCGTTTCCACGGAGACGGGCGCCGTGGTGGACATGGGCCGAGTGGTGCATGATGGGACGTTGTGTTCGTATGAGGACCAGCACAGCGTGTGCGTGAGAGGAGACTGTGAGGTCCATACTCGGTTTTGCATTTAGAGTCTGCACCACTCACTGAACTACGACACTTAAAGCTGCACTGCGAAACTTTTCTGCTGGAGGGTCCGTCCAACGCTTTTCTCCATGGAGACCTTATTGCTTTATCTGGAATGTTCCACAGTACGGCATTAAACCTTTCATATCTTTGTGGAGACCAAACCAGACCGAGTTACAGGTCAGATCTGTGGAGAGGCGACCCACAGTCAGAATGTTTGTTTTTCTAGGGATTTTTGACGTTTAGACCTGGTTTAGTCCTGGTTTAGACCTTATTTAGTCCTGATTTAGTCCTGGTTTAGTCTGGGTTTAAACCTGGTTTAGTCCTGATTTAGTCCTAGTTTAGTCCTGTTTTAATTCTAGTTTAGTCCTGGTTTAGTCCTGGTTTAGTCCGGGTTTAAACCTGGTTTAGTCCTGATTTAGACCTGATTTAGTCCTAGTTTAGTCCTGGTTTAGTTCTAGTTTAGTCCTGGTCTAATCCTGATTTAGACTTATTTTAGACCTGGTTTAGTCCTAGTTTAATCCTGGTTTAGTCCTGATTTAGACCTGGTTTAGAACTAAATGTAAAGTAGAGGTGTTTAATGTCACACTGTGGAACATTCCAGGCAGAGCAATGGCTTATCCATAGAAACGAGCAGGTGACGGACCCCTCCCCAACCAAAAAGTTACACAATGCAGCTTTAAAATCAGTTTATTTAAGATTTTACTTGAAACTTTGACAATTTCATTCCCAGTTTGGTTGTTTTTTCATTTTTTTAGGTTTCATTTTTTTTTACTTCCTGGTTGTAAATCACGACATCACACTGGGGAATTTCTGTTACTGTTACCATAGCAACCGCGCCACAACAACAACGCCATAGGATAAAGAACACCGTATTCACCGATGCTGGGTGGGGGTTCTGTCTCAGGTGTTCTTCAGGCTGAAAGACGGAAAAGAGACACGAGGGTGGAGAGAGCGGAAACATATGGTGGTTTAAGTTCTTAGGTTATTTTTTTCAGACCGGGAGTTTGTGTTCACACCTGACAGTTTGGACTTCTTCCTGTGCTCTTCCTCACGAGATTTACACGAGTTTTGGCACTGTCTTCCTACTGATGGAGGCAGGAAGACAGCCCCACCTCCAGTCCCACATCTCCAGGACACTGTCAGGTCTGAAAACAAACTCTTGGTCTGAAAAACAAACCTAATAACCAATGGTAAGGGTGTAACGATATCCAAGTCTCACGAGACGATACGGTCACGGTCTGAACCTCACGGTACGATATTTACTGCGATATCGTGGGGAGGCTCACGATATTACGATATTCTACAGAATAACAAGACTGACTCTAAAATGCTTTGTCCAGTCATTTGGTGCAACAGTTATTGTCATTAGGGATGGAACAATATCTAAATCTCTCTGTACGTTATTTTCACCATAAACATCTCACTGGACCAGATTTATTGTAATATAAAACTGTGAATCTGCTCCTTTTTCCTCTAAAAATGCTTCACAAGACTTAAGCCAAAGAATGAAGATGTAAAAGTGCTTAGAACAGTTATTTCTTCATGTCGTCTGCACTGAAACGGAGCAAAGGATCATGGTCTATGTAGTTCCCTCTGTTTTTTGTTTTTGTTTAGCTATTTCTGCATCAGAACTGTTCTTTTAAGCAAAGAGACTTGGGGTTCGATATATTGTGATGGTCACGATATTATTGTGAGACCTTTGACCAGACCATATCACCTCATTGGACATATGGTGTGTCGGGACAGGCCTGGATAAATTGGGTAATTGAAGGTTGACGCCTGAATCTCCTAACTGCATGTCCTTAAAAAAAAAGACAAATAAAAATATAAGAAAACACCTTTATTCTGTTGAAATCTGTCGTCCCACAGCGCTGTACTGTAATAAAACCATGTCTGTGTTTTCACTTTTAATCGGTCTGTTCCTCATACAGATGCACACATTCGCTTTGTGCGTCCTGTGTGTTTTTTGAGTCTTTTCTCTTTGTGCTTTGACTCTTTGTATTTAAACCTGTTGTGTTGTGTTTGCAGCACGTGGGCTGTGATGGGCAGATCGCCTCAGACCGAGCCGAGGATCGATGCGGCGTCTGTGGAGGAGACAACTCCAGCTGCAAAGTTGTCAAAGGGAATTTCACCAGGAGCACGCGGAAGAACGGTACACAAAACCTGCTCAAACTATTGTAATATAGTGCTCAAAATACTGCCCAGAATACTGATAAATAATGCTCAAGATACTGTTTAAATACGGCTCAAAATATTATTAAATACTGCTCAAAATACTGCTCAAAATACCGTTAAATACTGCTCAAAATACTGTCAAAATAGTGTTAAAATACTATTAAAATACTGCTCAAAATACTGTTAAAATATTGTTAAAATAGTGCTAAAATACTGTTAAAATACAGCTCAAAATATTGTTAAATAATAAATAAATTAAGTTCCAAATATGAACATTAATAACAGACCAATCAGGCGCCTTCCTTCCAGTAACAGGTCTGATTGACAGCTTTGCTAAGCGTTGCTAAGTGTTGCTAAGCGTCCGCTCCCTGTAACAGCCTCAGTCCTGATTGGCTCTTTGGTTGCCGTGATACTCTGGATCAGCCGCTTCAGCTGCTGGCCTCGATGAGCTTCATTTGGAGCTGGACTCTGGTGTAAATGTTCTGGAGCCTCTGAATCCTGAAAACACTTTTGTCCTTTTAGGTTTCCTCAAAATCCTGGAGATCCCCAAAGGAGCACGACACCTCCTGGTCCAAGAGTTCAAGTCCACACCACACGTCCTCGGTACAGTCTGGGTTCAGTCCTGGTTTAGTCCTGGTTCAGTCCTGGTTTAGTCCTGGTATAGTCCTGGTTTAGTCCTGGTTTTAAACCGGTCTCTGGTCTGTTTTGCAGCGGTGAAGAACATGGACACTGGTCACGTGTTCCTGAACGATGAACACCATCTCCCAGAATCTCGCAGGCTGGTGGAGGGGGGCGTGGCCTGGCAGTATGTAAATGAGGAGGGGGTGGAGTCTGTGCAGACGTCCGGCCCCCTGAGCTCCAGCATCCTGCTCATGGTGAATATAGACAAATATAAATACATATACAGTACAGTATGTCGTATATATTTATATATCTCCTCAGATGCTCTGTAGTACAGTATATCATATATTTGTATATATCTCCTCAGATGCTCTGCAGTACTGTATATCATATATTTGTATATATCTCCTCAGGTGTTCTGCAGTACAGTATATCATATATTTGTATATATCTCCTCAGGTGCTCTGTAGTACAGTATATCATATATTTGTATATATCTCCTCAGGTGCGCTCTCACGGCTCGGGTAAAGTCACGGTGTCGTATAAATACGTCCTGCAGGAGGCGCTGCGCTCAGGTCTGGACTCAAACCTGCCGCTGGAGGACGCCATGTTCTACGAGTGGGCCCTGAAGAAGTGGTCCGCCTGCTCCCGGCCCTGCGGAGGAGGTACTGCGAGTATTACGAGTACTACTACTACAAGTACTACAAGTACTACAAGTACTACCACCACTACTGCCACTGCTACAGGCAGTAGCAGTAGTGGTGGTTTAACTCTGAAAAATGCATTTCCCACAAATCACTGCACACACATTTTGTTATACACACACTGTGTTCTGATTGGCTGAGTCTGCACATGCTGTGTTCTGATTGGCACAGTCGGTCTCAGGTCTTTGTCCGATCAGCTGGACTCAAACCTCTGAACCCCCAAACACTGAACCCTGGAATCAGCAGGGGGCGCACGGTTTCCACAGAGCCACAGACTCAAACATATCTGAAGCGTTATTACATGAGGTTATTACATTAGGTTATCACATTGGGTTATTACATTAGGTTATTACATTAGGTTATCACATTGGGTTATCACATTGGGTTATTACATTAGGTTATCACATTGGGTTATCACATTGGGTTATTACATTAAGTTATTACATTAGGATATTACATGATTCATATTTGACAGAACTCGAGCAGAAGTGTCGCTCTTTAAATAACTGTCTGACTTGCGTCTGTATCACACGCCCTTCGCTGTTGTTCTGTTATTGTGGGAGAATCACAGAGGAGCATAAGTCATGACGGCCACTTTTGGCCCCCGGGCCACAGTGTGGAGCCCTGCTCCAAACCCTGAAGGTTCTGGGCCCAGGTCATGTTCTCTCAGAATCTCACGGGTGGAGTTTATAAAACGATGTCATGTGTGGTATGTTGTGTTTCCAGGGCGACAGTACACTCGCTTCGGCTGCAGGAGAAAAGCCGACGGGAAAATGGTTCATCGAATGTTCTGCTCCAACATCACCAAACCCCGAGCAATCAGCCGCTTATGTAACAGAGACCACTGCTCTACCCCGGAGTAAGAATACTACGAATACTATGAATACTTCTACTGCTACTACTACTGCTACTAATACTACTAATACTACTAATACTACTACTAATACTACTAATACTACTAATACTACTACTGCTAAACCAGAGTGAGACATTGGGGGCGACAGTAGCTCAGATGCTCAGATGCGAGCGTTTGTCCACTGATCTGAAGGTTGGCGGTTTGAATCCCGCTCTTGACATAAACATCATTGGTGAGCATCAGATCCATTGACCCACAGGACCTGGTGTGATTCCAGCTCCCACTGATAAATGCTGTCATTGTGTCCTTGGGCAAGACACTTACCCCACCTCGCCCCCAGTGTCTGCGTACACTGGTGTGTGAATGGGTGAGTGGTTCCTTGTTGTAAAGCGCTTTGAGTGCCTTGAAAGATAGAAAAGCGCTATAAAAATGTGACCATTTACATGTGCCAGGACTGTAATTCTAACTGCTGCTGGTAACTTTCACACTGTAAAAATGACAGGAGAATGTTTTTAACCCTGATGCCCTCCCTCTGGTGCGTGCAGGTGGGCAGTGGGCCCCTGGCAGTCCTGTAGTGCTTCCTGCGGGGCGACGGGGTGGCAGAGGCGGTGGGTGTCCTGTCAGCAGGTGTCCTCCGGGGGGCAGCAGCGCTCCGTCCCCTCCAAACTCTGCTCCACAGACAAACCCGAGAGCAAGAGGAGCTGCAACCGCCACAGCTGCCCCGCCGTGTGGAGGGGCGGGGCCTGGGGGCAGGTGAGAGCCAAGCAGGAGGAGGGGCGGGGCCTGGGGGCAGGTGAGAGCCAATCAGGAGGAGGGGCGGGACCTGGGGGCAGGTGAGAGCCAAGCAGGAGGAGGGGCGGGACCTGGGGGCAGGTGAGAGCCAATCAGGAGGAGGGGCGGGGCCTGGGGCAGGTGAGAGCCAATCAGGAGGAGGGGCGGGGCCTGGGGGCAGGTGAGAGCCAATCAAGAGGAGGGGCGGGGCCTGGGGGCAGGTGAGAGCCAATCAGGAGGTGGAGCCTTCTTATGTCCTCCTCATGTCCTGCACTTGTTTGTATAAATGGACTTCGCTAACCCACGTGTCGACTTGTTCCAAACAGGAAGTGAGCACGGGCGCAATTCGGCTCCATGGACTCTGGCTCGGGTTCAGTTTGTGTGTAAAAACCGTGGCCCCTCTCTCTGTACCTGCTGCTGTCGGGCTCCTCACTCTGATCTGAGGATGTTGGTCTGACATGATCCTGGGGCTTTTTTTTCAACATTTTGTCCATGTGTAAATTCCTATTTCTAATTTTGACCTCAGCTCTAAATTCGCTCCAATAACTGCCGGCCTCGATGAGCTTCATTTGACTGGAGCTGAACGCTGTGGGCGATGCCGCGCTCCCTCAGAACACTTCTTTATACAGACTGTGGTTCTGCTGTTCTTTGTTCTGTCGTGTTCTGTGACCTGTGGCTCTAGGACTCAGGAGCGCCTGATTGCCACATGTACACGAAGCTTTAATTCTGAATAAAAATGAATTCCTCTTTAAAAAGTCCATGGAAACACTCGGAATGACTTAAACTTAATTCCAAAGTAAGTGGAGGTTTATTCTGATTTTAAAGCCGAACGAATTTCCTCCTGGATCCTGTAAACGTTTCTTCTTCAAAATAATCCCGGAGGTTCATACTCGTTGGCTCGTCCTTCGATCCGGCTCCTCCAGTCGTCTCTTGGGACTTTCCTCCTCGTCTCTTTGGATTTGTGAGCGGGATGTGGGAGTGGGCTGAGGTGTGGCAGCCTCAGACTCAGTTTGTCTTCTTCCTCCTTCTCCCACACTCTTCCCTTCTCCTCCTCAGCTCACAGACTTAAAGCGTGAGGACAGAATTCTCCAGCTGCTGCTTCATTATCATCGGAACCACTGCGGAAAAAGTTCTGATCGTGTTTGTGTCGGCGGCGAAACGACAAACCGAGATGACGGAAAAGCCGGGAGCAGCTGAAGTGTGGGTTTTCTTCCCAAAGACGGAAATACGTTTGTGTCGCTGTCCAATCAGAACCTTCCCCACCCCCAGACGCTGAGAACTATTAAATAAAGACCATTTAACCTGTTTCCATGGAAACTCCAAGGAGAAGATTCCGAACTATTTAATTCAGAACAGTTAATCCAGAATTAAAAAGCACCATGTAAACGTGGCCACTGTGACATGTCGCATATGTTCTCGTATGTTCTCGTACATTCTGGTATGTTCTCCTGTGTTCTCCTGTGTTCTCATATGTTCTCATATCTTCTCGTATGTTCTCGTACATTCTCATATGTTCTCCTATGTTCTCATATGTTCTCCTGTGTTCTCGTATGTTCTCATATGTTCTCATGTGTTCTCGTACATTCTCATACGTTCTCGTACGTTCTCGTACGTTCTCCTATGTTCTCATATGTTCTCATATGTTCTCATATGTTCTCATATGTTCTCGTATGTTCTTGTATGTTCTTGTATGTTCTCATATGTTCTTGTTTGACCTGTTCTCCGCCTTGTGTTCTCCAGTGCTCTGTGACCTGTGGCGGTTCTGGGACGCAGGAGCGACAGGTGAAGTGTCTCTCACCTGACGGGGCACCTGGAAACTGTTCTGGTCCTCAGCCAATCACAACGAAGAGCTGCCTGGCCCCGCCCTGCTCCGGTAGGCATTGGCCAATCAGAGCACAGCACCGTCACACACAGAAAAGTTCATATCGAAAGTTAAACAAGAGGCTCTGCTCACGTTTATGTCTCAGACGTTTGGAAACACGCAGCGACAGCTTCCTCTGGGCTCTGTTCACGGTCGTACGCCTGACAAAATGTATGAAAAATGAGAAAATGTCCCAGTTTTCTTCATCTCCGTGTCCTTGTAACGTTCTGTTGTGTTTGGCTCATCAACAATTCGAACCATACCTCAGTTTTCATCATTTCCACTGACGCACGACTCTCTCTCGCACTGGGTACACGCGATTAGAAGAGACGAGGATGATTCCAAACCGCACATACGTCTGCAGGCTTCAGTTCACCAACGATCACATTTACTTCTGTGGGTTTGATCACAGCCGCTCGGGAACTACACCGGAAGTTTCATCGCGGGTTTCTAAACGTCTTCCTGGTTTGTGGCGGAAGCGTGACTAGAGCCTACTGAAGATAATCCTTTACACAACATTTAACCGAGAGAACGCTGTGTGTCTCATAGCGCCCCCTGTGTGTGTTTCAGGAGAGCAGAGGAACTCCATTGTGCGCTGGTTGTCCAGATCGAGTCCAGACGTGGCTCCTCGCTCCAGTCAGTCTTTTTTATACTTTATACTTTTATATTTTTTAGGGATGTAACAATAACTGAATGAAATATGTTGATATCATATGGTCAAAGGTCTCACAATAACATCGTGGAGCATCACAATATATCGAATCCCAAGTCTCTTTGTGTCAGGGTTTGGCGTTTGTTATGTGTTCCCCCTCCCTTCTGGTTCTGTCTGCTCCTCTCGGGGGTGTGGCTGGGCTAATGCTGCAGTGTGGATCACCTGCTCGGTGGTTCACCTGCAGCTAATTGTCTAATCAGCCCCACTACTTAGTTCTGTCCTTATCCTTTGTTCTTTGTCAGTTCATTCCTCCTCTATCTCTTGTCCACGTCCACGTCCTCATCCTGCTTGTCCACGTCGTCCTGCCTGCCCTTGTCGTCCAGTCTGTCTACCTGTGAGTCTACCCCAGTGTCTTCCCTCCGTCTATGTCTCCAGCCAGTTTCCATCACCACATCCTTCAATCCCGGCAATAAACCTGTTTAACATCTACCTGCGCCTATGTCTCTGCGTTGGGGTCCTCAACCACACTCAAACCATGACACTTTGCTTAAATGAACAGTTCTGATGTAGAAATAGCTTAAAAAAACAGAGGGAACTACATAGACCATGATCCTTTGCTCCGTTTCAGTGCAGACGACATGAAGAAATAACTGTTCTAAGCACTTTTACATCTTCATTCTTTGGATTAAGTCTGTGAAGCATTTTTAGAGGAAAAAGGAGCAGATTCACAGTTTTATATCGTAATAAATCTGGTACTGGTGAGATGTTTCTGGTGAAAATATCGTACAGAGAGATTTGGATTTCATTCCATCACTAATGACAATAAATGTTGTACCGTTTTATAATGTCAGTCTTGTTATTCTGTAGAATATCGTAATATTGTGAGTTTTCCCATGATCGCAATAAATATCGTACCGTGTGGTTCATACGTGACCATATCGTATCGTGAGACTTGGATATCGTTACACCCCTAATATTTTTACGTTTGTGTGTTCCGAGCATCAGTCGTCTTTGTGGGATCTGAATCTTTGGGATCTGTTCATTTCAAAGAGCCGTTTTATTTATTCATACGACAGAAGCCAAAGTTTTATCTCAGAACTAAATCGCGGAGAAATGACCCGGGCTCAGATCTGTTTAAAATCAAACTGACACTGGAGCGTGTTTAATTGAAATAATAAGTGAAAAACTTATTATGATGTCAAAAAGCAAAGGAGAAATTCAACCCTGTCAACCGGAAAAAGCTGTAGCTGTTTCGTCAGTTCTGGTCAGACTCTTCCTTATATCTGCCTGTAGGGGGCGCTAACTACACTGAAACTACTCTGAAACTAACACACCTGCCTGTTCACAGTGTTTGTTTGTTTGTTTGTTTGCAACTGTTGTTTTCTTTGTTTGGATTTAGGTCTGAGGATCACGCCGCTATTTAAACATTGACGTCTAATTGTCGGAGTAGCGTCATGAACATTATTTTTCAAGCTTCACTGTCGGAGTAGAACCACGTTACTATAATACTCGGCTTTTCCAACATGAATAATATTAATGCGATAGCTTATTATACTTTGTGCTCCCGTATATCATGAGATGCTTGAGATGAGATCCGACAGCGGGAAAATGTCCTCACTGAGAGCCGTGGGAAACAGTGGTGCATTTTATAAAAGCGCATACGCCTCTGGGGAAATATCTCATCTAAAACAGAGGCCGCTTAGGCCTGTTGTGGAGTTTCTACAGTACAAAGAATCAAACTGAGACGTCTTAAACCAATGATTTATTCCAGCGATTGTGCCACAGTCACAGCCTGACCGTCCCTCACAGAGTCTCTCCCCGTCTCTGTGTTTATAATAAATCAAGCAGAGTAAATAAACCACAGACAGGAGCTGAGGTTCCCAAACAGAGTCAAGGACGAGTCAGACGCTGGGAAGATTAGATTAGATTAGAAGTCAAAATAACATATGGAAGCAAGGTGGATTCAACAAAGATGGAGAGACATAATCAGATCAGATCAGATCAGATCAGATCAGATCAGATCAGATAATCCTTTATTGGAGAATCCATGGGAGAAATGTGTCTTGGGACGGGGGGTCACAGCTTTAACACAAAGTCAGGACAACACAACAACATCAGCACCGCACAAACATCCACCACAGAACAGAAATAGATAAGAGACCAAATATGAACAGGAGTGATACCGGAGCTTTAAGTCTTTACAGGCGAGACCTTCACAGTCTTGTACTTTATCCATAATTGCACATTCCCTAAGCCTGTGCGCTGTTTTGTTCGCACACTCCCTATAATTAAAGGAGATTTATTGTGACTAAGTGTCTGTTGTAGTTTGAGAGTCCTGAAGCGAACCCTCAGCTGTGGTTGTAAATCATGAGGGGAACTCATACACTTATTATGGAATTTACACGGCTTATATAAGATATGTGAGATTAAAGATGATTATGTAAAGATTTCCAAAACAGGCCCCTTGAGGTTCCTTCATCTCGTCTTGTCGGCAGAGAACACCATATCACCTAAAGATCAGTTTGACTTGTGTCTGAACTGGAAGTGCAGAGTCTGATGCACATGCACTGTAGGTGTGAAAGTTGTGTGAGTGAGTGTTGGTGGTGGTCGGAGGGACCGTTGGCGCCGCTTGGCTTGGCAGCCGCGCCTCCGTCAGTCTGCCCCAGGGCAACTGTGGCTATAACAGTAGCTTACCACCACCGGGTCTGGAGTGAATGAAGAATGCTCTGTAAAATGCTGTGTAAAGCGCTTTGGGGACATGTGTCTGTGTAAAGCGCTATATAAATAAACCTTACCTTACCTTACCTCTGATCTTTGAACACCAGAGTCTCAGAGCGAGTGGTTTTACCGTAGACAGGAAACAGCTGACGCCATCACAGCCTCACAGCTTTAGATCCTGTGCTCCACACACAGATCCCGCTGCAGTTTTTGAGATCGGAGATTTAAAGTCTCATTTCTCCTCGTGTCTGTGGTGTTTGCGCTTTTTGTTGCACGTTTAAAAATCGTTTAAGACTGAAAAATCCCGTGTGTGTGGGGATGTTTGAACAGCTCCGGGTTTGTGCTGCAGTCGACGGTGATTCACTCGGTTTAGGCTGTCTTTTTCCGTCTCTTTATTCCCTGATTGCATTGTCGACTGTTGTGTAATTTTGTTTTTCAGACCAGCGTTGCCGTGGCGACCGCTCGGTGTTCTGCCAGATGGAGGTTCTGACCCGGTACTGCTCCCTGCCCGGATACAGGGTCATGTGCTGCGTGTCCTGCGGAAAACTCAACGATACCGCCTTAAACCAGACCCAGTCCCCCTTAAACCAGACCCAGTCCGCCTTAAACCAGACCCAGTCCGCCTCAAACCAGCAGACAGATCACCAGACCGCCTTAAACTCTTCCACATCCCATAAAAACAGCACAGAACCACCGTCCAGGAGAGAAGAGACCAGGTCCGAAACTAAACCAGGACTAAACCAGGACTGAACCAAGACTAAATCAGGACTAAACCAGGACTAACCCAAGACTAAACCAGGACTAACCCAAGACTAAACCAGGACTAAACCAAGACTAAACCAGGACTGAACCAGGACTAAACCAAGACTAAACCCAGGACTAACCCAAGACTAAACCAGGACTAAACCAAGACTAAACCAAGACTAAACCAGGACTAACCCAAGACTAAACCAGGACTAACCCAAGACTAAACCAAGACTTAACCAAGGCTGAACCAGGACTAACCCAAGACTAAACCAAGACTAAACCAGGACTAACCCAAGACTAACCCAAGACTAACCCAAGACTAAACCAGGACTAAACCAAGACTAAACCAGGACTGAACCAGGACTAACCCAAGACTAAACCAGGACTAACCCAAGACTAAACCAGGACTAAACCAAGACTAAACCAGGACTAAACCAAGACTAAACCAGGACTGAACCAGGACTAAACCAAGACTAAACCAGGACTAACCCAAGACTAACCCAAGACTAACCCAAGACTAAACCAGGACTAAACCAAGACTAAACCAGGACTGAACCAGGACTAACCCAAGACTAAACCAGGACTAACCCAAGACTAAACCAGGACTAAACCAAGACTAAACCAGGACTGAACCAGGACTAAACCAAGACTAAACCCAGGACTAACCCAAGACTAAACCAGGACTAAACCAAGACTAAACCAGGACTGAACCAGGACTAACCCAAGACTAAACCAGGACTAACCCAAGACTAAACCAAGACTTAACCAAGACTAAACCAAGACTTAACCAAGGCTGAACCAGGACTAAATCAGGACTTTTTAGTTTGAGCAATTAGTTTGATTTTTTTTTCTCTCTCAGTTTAACCACGCCTCCTGCTGATGACGTCACTACAGAGGCCCCTCCCCCTGACGATGTCTCCACTGAGGCTCCTCCCCCTGACGACGTCTTCACTGAGGCTCCTCCCCCTGATGACATCAACACAGAATCCCCTCCCCCTGATGACATCACCACAAAGGCCCCTCCCCCTGACGATGTCTCCACTGAGGTTCCTCCCCCTGACAACGTCTTCACTGAGGCTCCTCCCCCTGATGACATCAGCACAGAATCCCCTCCCCCTGATGACATCACCACAAAGGCCCCTCCCCCTGATGATGTCACAGACTTTGTTTACGTCGAGTACGAGGACGATTACTATGACTTCAACAGCCTTGGGACCGAGGTCTCTGATTGGACGGAGCCTCCGGTCGCCGTGACAACAGTTTACACCACGACATCGCCACAAACAACGACGACGACAGTAACCATGACAACACGCAAAATAACCCCAAAACGACCACGGAAACCGGCCCGAGCCAAGATCGGGGCCTCCCCTGCGCCCCCTGCTGGCCCCGAGGTGCAGTACCGCGTGGTGGGCGTTGCCGTGGCGACGCAGAGCGACTTTGTGCCAAGGAAAACGCCGCGATTCGGAGAAAGAACTCAGAACAAACGAATCCAAGAGCTGCTCCGAGAAAAGAGACGAAGACTAGACCCCACTATGGACTTATAACAGGACCAAGACCAGGACTGGACCAAGACTAGACCAGGACTGAACCAGGACTGAACCAGGACCAAACCAGAGGCACAGAAGGGACTGAACCACACGAGGACAGACTCTTTCTCTCTGTTCTTTTGTTTATTTTTGCACATCAGTAAAAGCTGCTGCAGTTCCTCAGATTCAAACCTGTTTGGGTCACTGCGTTTGACCCACTCCTCCGGCTGCGTTTGACCCACTCCTCCGGCTGCGTTTGACCCACTCCTCCGGCTGCGTTTGACCCACTCCTCCGGCTGCGTTTGACCCGTGCTGAAGAGGAGCTCAAACTACTGCGACTGAAACAGGCCCGATGTGCTGGTTCTGTGACACGTGACTGCCCCCCTCTGGCGCAACAGCGTAAGAACAGGATACAGGAAAAACTGGACTTTAAAACTGCACTGTGTAACTTTTCTGGTGGAGGTCCGTCATCTGCTTGTGTCTATGGGTACGTCATTGCTCTGCTTGGAATGTTCCGCAGTGTGACATTAAACAGCTCGACTTTACATTTATTCAGTCACAGGAGGTTTTATAGCTCAAAAATCCCTAGAAAAACAGACGTTCTGACTGTGAGCGGGATCGCCTCTCCACAGATCTGACCTGTGACCTGGTCCGGTTTGGTCTCCGTGACGATAGAAAGGTTTAATGCCACACTGCAAAACATTCCAGACAAAACAATAAACAAAGACCAAAACTAAGACTAAACCAGGACTAAACCAGGACTAAACCAGGACTGAACCAAGACTAAACCAGGACTAAACCAGGTCTAAACCAAGATTAAACCAGGTCTAAACCAGGACTAAACCAGGACTAAACCAGGACTAAACCAGGTCTAAAGCAGGACTAAACCAGGACTAAACCAGGACTAGACCAAGACTAAACCAGGTCTAAAGCAGGACTAAACCAGGACTAAACCAGGACTGAACCAAGACTAAACCAGGTCTAAAGCAGGACTAAACCAGGTCTAAACCAGGGCTAAACCAGGACTAAACCAGGTCTAAACCTCAAACATATGTAGAAAAACAGACAGACATTCTATGAGCGGCGTCGCCTCTCCACAGATCTGACCTGGAACCTGGTCCCCGTAACGATAGAAAGGTTTAATGCCACACTGTGAAACATTCCAGACAAAGCGTCAGTAACATCTTCACGGAGAAAAGAAGTTTGACTGACCCTCAGAAAAGTTCCACAGTGCAGCTTTAATGTAATGGAACAGAACCCGGCAGCAGCAGCAGAGGTGTAAATATGATCTGGATTTATCTGGAAATGTTTCAGAACGTTTGAAATAAAGCAACAAGAAAGAAAAGAAAGTGTCCCGAGTCAATCCTCTCATCCTCTGTCCTTCTCCTTTTTCATTCTCTTCTGACCCTTTTCTTCTTTGTCCCTCTCCTTTTCTATCCCTCTCCTCCTTTTCTCTCTTCTTCTCCTTTTCCCCAATTTCTTCTTTCCTTCCGTCTCCTCCAGCCCACTTTCTGCACATAATCTCCTCCTTTCCTACGCTCCTTTTCTACCCTTCTCGTCCTCCTTTTCCACTCTTCCTCTTTTTTCACTCTTCCTCTGTCCCTTTCCTCCTTTCCCACTCTTCCTTTGGCCCTCTTCTCCTTTTCTATTCTTCCTGTCCCTCTCATTTTCCACTTTTCCTCCTCCTTTTCTACTCTTCCTTTGTCCCTCTCCTCCCTCCTTTTCCTCTCCTCCTTTTCTATTCTTCCTGTCCTTCTCCTCCTCCTCTTCCATGTTTCCTGTCCCTCTCCTCACTCCTTTTCCACTCTTCCTCTGACCCTCCTCCTTTTCTACACTTCCTGTCCCTCTCCTCCTTTTCCACTTTTCCTCTGCCCCTCTTCCTCCCTCTTTTTCCACCCTTCCTCTGACCCTCTCCTCCCTTTGTCACTCCTTTTCCACTTCCGTCCCTCTCCTTTTTGCCCCTCTCCTCTGACCCTCTTCTTCCACTTTTCCTCTGCCACTTCTTTGCTACTCTTCCTCCTTTTCCGCTCTCCCCCCCCCCATTTCTCCTTTCCTTCCGTCTCCTCAGACCCACTTTCTGCACATTCACATTTCACTTAAACAAAAACACACTCTTTTTTTTTTTGACGACATCTTTATTTACTGTAGAGAATCACAGCGGCAGGAAGTGACATCGTCCGTTTTTAGCAGAAGCCCCGCCCCTCAAACCCCGTTAGTTAATTAAAATTCTAAATAAAAACAAAGAAGAAGAAAAAATAAAACGATCACGGCTCCGAGTCGCGCGACGGGAAGCGAGTTCGAGGCGGCTACATAAATATTATCTGAGCGTAAGAAAATAAACCGCGGAGAGTTCATCACCGGGTCAAATGCTCTTCCCCCCCCGTGTGTCGGATGCCCTCCCCGTGTGTCGGATGCCCTCCCCGTGTGTCGGATGCCCTCCCCGTGTGTCGGATGCCCTCCCCGTGTGTCGGATGCCCTCCCGTGCCTCAGATTTAAGCTTCACATCTCAATTTTACATCTGAATTTAACATTTTACATTTTAAAGTATAGCTTCTCCGATCAGAGTTTTTCCGGGCCGTGTCCGAATGTCTCCCCAGTCACTCGTTTCCATGGAGACGCCGTTACTGCTTTACCTCCAACATTCCAAAGTGCGGCATTAAACTTCTCGATCTGCGTAGAAACAAGCGGGAGGCGCCACCGGATTTGCACGTTTCTAGAGGCGTTTCTTTCTGAGCTGCATTTGAACAAATGTATCTTATATAAGCTTAATGCCATATTGCAGAACATTATGAGCAACGTAAGAGCGTCTCCGTGGTAACTCCAACCTGAAAAGTTACGCAGTGCACCTTTAAGTGCGTTTTATTCAGAATCTGTTGTGTCCTGTGCTCGATACTGACCCCTAGTGGCCACCGCCGGAATTTTTATTTTATTTTTTATTTTTTTTAACAGGTGGATTGTGGGAAATTTTGAGCGCTCTAATGTTTTTCACTTCATCGGACAGAACGGCGCCCCCTGGAGGGACGGCGCAGACATTCGGACGCGGCCTCGGATCACGCAGAGTCTTCGATCGGTTTGTAGATTTCGGTGGCGCTTTAAAGGCAAAGTGTGCGATTTCAGCAAAGTGTCAAAGTCTTCCTCCTCCTCCTCCTCCTCCTGCTGCTGCTCCTCCTCCTCTCACATCTGAAACAAACAGAAAAACACGATGACATACGTCCCCCGTGTGTCAGATGCCCTCCCCCGTGTGCCAGATGCCCTTCCTCACCTGTAGAGGGGGCGAGTGCAGCCACAAGTCTTTGTCCTTGCCGAGTTTCATGCAGGAGAAGAGGTCACAGACCACCGGCATCGCGCGCTCCTGAAACACGAGAACAGAGAAGAAAGTTCCACCGTTAAATGCTGAAAATCGCACTCTGTCTGAGGAAAGAGTTTTTATTTTCGAGTATCAGGTCGGGAAGTCGAGTCTTTTAGCATCTTTTAGCGTCGTGACACTGACGCTAAAGTCGCTCAGGTTCTGTCGCGTTTACAGTCGCGCCCGAGTGTCACCTGAGCGCTGGAGCGTTTCCGCAGCAACCACCGGTCCTCCTCAGGTGCACTGGGGGCGGGGCCTGTGCCGGGGGAGGGGGCGGGGCCTGTGCCGGGCTCTGGCGTCTGGTTGGCCGGGCTCTTTGGTGGCGCTACCCACAGGTCAGCCTGCAGGGGGCACTGGAAGGGACAGCGGTCAGAGGTCGCCGCGGAGATGGAGGGGGCGGGGCTAGAGCAGGAGGGGGCGGGGCTAGAGGTCAAGGGGTGGAGCCAAGCCTCGAGGATCGCCTGAACCTGGAACCAAAGGTGAAAAGTAGAAAAGGTGAGGAGCCCATTTCAAGATGGAGGGTCACGAACATTACAGATCCTTTTAGTGTCGTAAACTGTGGAGACGTCGGCTCGGTTACAGTCACACTTTGGCAACAGAAGTACGGCAGAACTCTGTGAAAGAATTATCAACAAAAGATCACAAATATTTCCTCAACGAGCTTTGACACACAGTGTCCAACTGCCAGATCCTTGTGCGATCAGCGAGCAAAACTTTCAAACTTTAGTCCATCGGTAGAATATCGATTCTGACAAACACACACAGAACAACCAGATGTTTTGGTGCTGGAAATGTTTTTATCTCTGTGTTCAGTCTGAATGAATCAATCAAAACAATGCCACTTCTGTTGCCAAAATGTGCACACAGTAGGACTGGGAGGTATCCAAATTCCGATTCTGTTAAACCTTCTCAGCATTTTCCCGGGGTTTACGGTTTTACTGTGACTAATTCAGAATTATTCTGTAGCTGCACCTAAACCCTTCAGAAACAGAGTCGCAGCTTTAGATTTGAAAATGAGGCACAAGTTCCGATCAAACCAAACTCTGCAGCGCACCAGCACCAGCGCACCAGCTGTTTTTATCAGCCCTTATACTGTATGCAAATGAGCCATGCGGTTTGAAGTTTGGTTTGTGTAAAACACAAACAAATGTGCCAAAGCTGCATTAAACACATTATTACTCAAAGTCTAGAATGAGCGGAGGAAATGTAGAGCGGTGGAGAGGACCAATCACAGCCCTTATCGTCTGCGTCGTTTTGAGGCGTCGTTAGAAAGTTTGGGAGGTGCAGAACCATAAATTGTTCTTTACCGTCTCCTCCGTGAAAGTCTGACTTCACCCTCAGGAACTTTCTCCTCTTCAGCCTCGTCCCCTCTCGACTCTCGGCTTCAATAAAACGTCTCCATCACAAACTTTTGGGCTCAACGTCACACACGAAGCGTCGGTCAGGTTTTTTTCTTCCTCGCTGTGTGTGGATGGAAATCTCCGAGTGGAACCACGTTTGAAGAGGAGAGAGAGCGGAGGGGAGGAAGTCCTGCTGTGGTTTTAGGTCCTTATGCAGATTTTTTTATCACTGTGATGAAACTGATACTGCTGCTACTTTGTGATACCACGGGACAACGGCTTACCCCCCAACACTAATATACAGCTTTTTTTCTTTATCACATCTGCCCTAAAAGGTTCTACTCTCCGACTCTGAGGAAACTCACACAAACTCAAAGCCACTGACCTTCTCCTCTCTCTCGCTGAAGGACAACGGCATCTTCTTCACAGTGGGTGTCTCTTTAGTGGGCGTGTCCTTCTCTTTAGTGGGCGTGTCCTTCTCTTTAGTGGGGGTGTCCTTGTCGCAGGTGGGCGTGTCCTTTTCTTTAGTGGGCGTGTTCCTGTCGCAGGTGGGCGTGGTCTTGACCCCGTTCTTGTCCCGCCCCTCTTTCCGCAGCAGCCAGGCCCTCAGAGCGTCACGCCCACAGTTCTCATCACAGACGCAGTTCCTTAAAGAAGAACACGGCTCATTCGCCCGACACACCTGCTGCACCGGCGCCACCTACAGGACACACAGAACAACAGTGAGACACCGGCGCCACCTACAGGACACACAGAACAACAGTGAGACACCGGCGCCACCTACAGGACACACAGAACAACAGTGAGACACCGGCGCCACCTACAGGACACACAGAACAACAGTGAGACACCGGCGCCACCTACAGGACACACAGAACAACAGTGAGACACCGGCGCCACCTACAGAACACACAGAACAACAGTGAGACACCGGCGCCACCTACAGGACACACAGAACAACAGTGAGACACCGGCGCCACCTACAGGACACACAGAACAACAGTGAGACACCGGCGCCACCTACAGGACACACAGAAGAAGAGTGAGACACCGGCGCCACCTACAGGACACACAGAACTGGCAGAGGACAGAGAAAAGTCTCAAAGTCGAGTGTTCATCTCACGCAAGACTCTGGGTGAAACGCACCGAGGAAGCTCCTTACCTCCTCACTGACCTTCCTCACCCTCCAAACTAATCAGTGAAGTGAGGAAGAAGTGAGGAAGGAGTGAGGAAAGAAGTGAGAAAGGAGCGAGGAAAGAAGTGAGGAAAGAAGTGAGAAAGGAGCGAGGAAAGAAGTGAGGAAAGTGAGAAAGGAGCAAGGAAAGAAGTGAGAAAGGAGCGAGGAAAGAAGTGAGGAAAGAAGTGAGAAAGGAGCGAGAAAAGAAGTGAGGAAAGGAGCGAGGAAAGAAGCGAGAAAGGAGTGAGGAAAGAAGCGAGAAAGGAGCGAGGAAAGAAGTGAGGAAAGAAGTGAGAAAGGAGTGAGGAAAGAAGTGAGAAAGGAGCGAGGAAAGAAGCGAGGAAAGAAGCGAGAAAGGAGCGAGGAAAGAAGCAAGGGCAGAAGCGAGGAAAGAAGTGAGGAAAGAAGCGAGGAAAGAAGCAGAGAAAGGAGTGAGGAAAGAAGTGAGAAAGGAGCGAGGAAAGAAGCGAGGAAAGAAGCAAGGAAAGAAGCGAGGAAAGAAGCGAGAAAGGAGCAAGGTAAGGAGTGAGGAAAGGAGACACGATGCTTCCTTTCCTAGTTCCTTCAGGAAGTTCGGGAGGAGACGGACTGACCTGCTGAAGCCACGCCTCCAGAGCTTCACTGCGGCGGCTCTGCTCTGCGGGCTCCATCTTTACGGTCCGGGTCTGGTCTCTGGTCCGGTCTTCACCCTGGTCCTGGGTCTTGGTCTGGGTCTTGTCCTGGTTTTTGAGGGGAGTCTGGTCCTGGGTCTTGTCGTGGGTCTTGAGGGGGCTCTGGTCCTGGGTCTTGTCATGGGTCTTGTCATGGGTCCTGAGGGGGCTCTGGTCCTGGGTCTGGTCCTGGGTCTTGTCGTGGGTCTTGAGGGGGCTCTGGTCCTGGTTTAGACCTTGGAGGTTCTGGTTCTTGAGGCACTTGAGCTTCCCGAGCGCGTTCCCCAGGTTCTCGATCTCCAGGGGGCGCTGTGGGCGTTTACAGGAGGAGCAGTCTCGGGGCAGCAGCCAATCGGAGCTGTCCCAGTGCTCCTCAAAGGGCCGCAGCACCGCCCCCCAGGACTCGCACGCCTCCGATTGGTCCATCTCCTCCGGGCTCAGCTCCGATTGGTCGATCTCCTCAAAGGAAGAGGAGGTGCTGCAGCTCAGGCTCCGCCCCCTGTTGCCGAGGCCGTTGTCGTGGGGGGGGCCAGAGGAGGAGGGGGGCGCGGTCTCTTTCACGAGCCACGCCTCCAGGTCGAGCAGCTGCCCCCAGGCCGCGAACACGTCAAAGGAGGGCGGAGTCTGGACCCACGTCTGCACGGAAAGAGGCGGAGTCACAGTCACTAAACCAGTATTAACAAAGTCTGAAAACTCCGGACAGAGCGAACCAGGACAGGAAGTGAGCACAGGCGCGACTGGGCTCCATGGACTCTGGCTCCAGTTCACCCCGTGTAAAAAGTGTGGACCTTCTGTACCTGCTGCTGTCAGAACCAGAGTCTGGATATATGCGTGGACTTAACCTCTTGAGACCCTGTGGCCCCATACGAGGACATTACATTTTTGCCTCTTAGCACCATGATTTTCAATTATTTTAAACTTTCACCTGTAATCAACTAAAAACCTCTACAGCAGCTCCCGAAAGTAAAAAAAAAAACTGCATGGTAAAGTTTAGATGCAAAATGTATGAATAAAACCAATGTATTTATGTCCAATAATGTCTCTTCATGTATCTTAATGTATCTTAATTTGGCATTAAAATTTGACACATTTTATTGCCCACAGCAGACGAGAGCATCAGGAAATGTCGTGTCCTCGTTTGAACACATTGGGACTGTGTTATATTATTGATTGTACATGTTGTTAGGTAAACTTGGGAATATTTAGATGAGTTTACAGTTATAAATTGCTGGACGTTTCTGCTGCTATAGGGAAACTGCTGCCTGTCTCCACTTTTTGCACCTCTACTTTTTTTTGTAACGATTGAAAACCATAAAAAATTAAAACTGTGGACCACATTTTCAGGCCTTTTTGTGTGTTTTTAACCTCACTCACTGAACCCAACCCGCTCACGGTCGACCTACGTCACATTTGGCAGGTTTAGGGCTTGAAATAAACAGCTAATTGCTGTTTGTTTGTTTTTTGTAATTTATTTATACATGTTAATGTTTTTACATTTTTTAACCAATGGTGTCATACAGAAGACTTACTTAGTAGGTCCTACTTATCCCAAATAGCAAGAAGAAATGAAAAATGCACAGCAGACAAAAGCTCGGGTCTCAGGAGGTTAATGCTCAATTCGGATTTTTTTTTTGTGAAATACAATTTTTTTGGCGAAGTCGTTCACATTTCCAAATAATGCGACTTGTTTGTGATCTCCAGTGTGAACTTTAAACACCATAAAGTGTCCCACATTGTGGCCATATCGGCTCGTCAAAGCCTGATCCCGTCAGATCTCAGAAGCTCAGCAGGGCCTGGTCAGTACTTGGATGGGAGAACACTGGGAATTCCAGGTGCCACAGGGAGGCGCCAGTGGCAAAAAACTGTCGTAGTGTCCTTAGGCAAGGCACTTCACCCACATTGCCTAGTATGAAAGTGATGTGTGCGTGAATGGTGGTGGTGGTCGGAGGGGCCAATGGCGCAGATTGGAGCCTCGCTTCCGTCAGTCTGCCCCAGGGCAGCTGTGGCTACAATAGTAGTTTACCACCACCGGGTCTGGAGTGAATGAATAATGCTCTGTAAAGCGTCTTTGAGTGTCCTGAAAAGCGCTGTATAAAACTGATGCATTATTATTATTACATGAGCATTGGAGACACAACGACGTCACAGCAGCTCAGTGTTTACAGAAGTCACCTAAACATGGACGCTGCACTGAGCTCCTGGAGATTTTAAAGTTGCTGTCGTACGACTCTCACAGGAGGAAACACGTCTTCGGCCTGTTTCAGTAGGAAACACGTCGGTGTTGGGCTGTATTGGCTCACAACAGGAGCCTGTTAGAGCACAAGAACCGAACTCGCGCTTGTTGATGACGTGTAGGTCGGATGAATGAGACTTTCAGACTGAAGTCACATGTCAAAAGATCAGATCTGTTTCGGTTTTAGGAGCACAGATCCACGTGGCCTCGGTCGCATTTGTAAAAATCGGATCCGTGTCGTTCAGACTGACAGTAAAAGATCAGATACAGGTCACATAGGGGTGAAAAAATCTGATTTGGGTCACTTCAGGTAATTCTGAACGTAGCCGAAGTGTCCATAAGTTTTCATATTTGGAAATCCGCCCGCGAGTATCATAGCAACGACAAGAGCCAATCAGGATTGAGGAGGTTAAACGTTCCGCCCTCCTCAGAGCGGAGATACTCTGTACCTGCAGGAACCACTGGATTTACTGGTTCTTCAGGATAAGAAGGAAACTTTGAACTTTTAGCATCAAACTTTAAATAGTTTAAGTCACTGGTTTATGTTGTTTGTTCTGTTACGTACGAACAACAATAGAGTCGCAATTTAACCAAATTCACTTTACTTTATGCTCGTTAAATTCTGCTAGTTCAATTCTAGTAACGTTAGATATTGTAACTGTTTGAGATATTTTGTCATTTTATTTTAAAAATCAGGGCAGGAAAGCAGGAAGGGAACTTACTTAGCAACGAAACGAGCTGTCAATCAAACTTGTAGCTAACGCTAGGGGGAGGGGCCTCGGGGAATGAAGGCGTCTGATTGGTCCGTTATTTATGTTCAGATCTTGATTTAGGAACAAAACAGAGAAATGAAAAGTTCAGGATCCTGTGTGGCGGCTTCAGACGAACATTTAAGAGTAAATTGAAGAGTAAACGAGGCCACAGCAGCAGGTCCAGAGGAGCCAGAAGATCCCAGTGTGACTCAATGGGGAAAAGGAGAGAATGAGCCGGAAGAGCCTCCTGGAGCACTTCCTGTTTGGCACGCGGCGGCTAACAGGTTAGCTTAGTCCACTCATATATACGGACTATGGTCAGAACATTCATAACTTCCTCTGAGCGCTCACACACACACGCAGGAACTTCTTCGTCACTCTCACCCAGTCTGACCCTTAACGTCCAAATAAACACTTTTATGAGTGTAAAAGTTCTGCCCCGTGGACAGATTGTGATCTGATACAGAGGAAACAGCCGCCATAAACCCACAGCTATAAAACTACTGTTTATGACTCTAATGACAAACTCCACATCCACAATCACCCAACCTGACCCGGTCTGACCCGGAGCGAACTGGAGCGACCCGGCCTGACCCGGAGCGAACCGGCCTGACCCGGAGCGAACCGGCCTGACCCGGAGCGACCCAGCCTGACCCGGAGCGACCAGGCCTGACCCGGAGCGACCCAGCCTGACCCGGAGCGACCCAGCCTGACCCGGAGCGACCAGGCCTGACCCGGAGCGAACCGGCCTGACCCGGAGCGAACCGGCCTGACCCGGAGCGAACCGGAGCGACCCGGCCTGACCCGGAGCGAACCGGAGCGACCTGGAGCGACCTGGAGCGAACCGGCCTGACCCGGAGCGAACCGGCCTGACCCGGAGCGACCCGGAGCGACCCGGAGCGACCCGGAGCAAACCGGCCTGACCCGGAGCGAACCGGCCTGACCCAGATTCTGCGTGAAACTGGTGTGGAAATGGACTCAGATTCTTTTTCCTAACCCTAAACTCCTCGTGCTCTGGTGTGTCTCACTCACCTGTGGCTGCGAATATGTCGCCAGCCAGTCCCGTGTCTCGCCGCTCTGGTAACCCTTGGCAACAGACTGTGGCTCCGCCCCCAGCAGCCACTGGCTCAGAGCGCCCTCTGTCTTCTGTGGAGGAAAACGTGTTCAGATTTACTTTAAGGTTTAAGTGTGGAGCCCGGGATCTGTCCAGTCAGAGCGCTCACCTGTCTCTTGGGGGCGGGGCCGTGGGCGGATGATGTCACAGCTCCGAATGACGTAATGGCCGAGCGTAAAGAGCGCGTGTCGCCATGGAAACAGAGGTCAGGGCTCTCGTCCGGGGTCAGGCTCAGGGTCGCCACGCTGCACAGAAACGACAGCATCAGTGAAGCTTCAGGTTTAGGTCTGGACCTGAATCAGTCCGGGACTAAACCAGGTGGACCCGCTTTAGTCCCGGTCCGGTCCCGCTGTGAGTCTCACCTGTCCAGGAGCGCCGTCAGCTGATTGGTCAGGTGGTTCGTCAGGTCATTGCTGATTGGCTGCTTGCGGAGCTGGTCTGAGATCAGATCCAGCTGAGCTCTGAGCTGTGGACAGAACGTGAAAAACTTTAACCTGAGTTTTGTTTTACCACAATCCGACCAGAACGACCCGACTGATCTGAACCACGACAGGTGAGAGGAGCCGTGCTGCTAAACACGTCCGATAAATAATATCAGTCATGAGCTGCTGCGCACTCGTGTATTAGAAGTGTTTTATGAAACTTATGGTTTGAAAAGGAGAGAATTGGCAAACTGCATCACCAAAGGAAAATGTATTCAGGAAAAAACCCAGTGGTGGACAATTGTGAAGAACCTTGTGGAAGAGCATTGTTGTTTTATGAAATGTTTAATAATTTAAAGAAGGATATATGTGACAATTTACAAGTTATTTGGCAACGGGACCTGGGCTGTGATACAGAAATATGAGGGAAAATACTTTAACATTGTGGCAAAGATATAAAGGAGGCTAGAGGTAATGTACACAGTATAAACTTACACATCAATGGTTTTATACCCCCTCTAAACTCAAAAGGACGGGGCTCATGATGAATGATAATTACTGGAAATGTCACTTGGCTCTTGGAACTTTAATGCGCGCTCTTTGGGAACGCGGGGAAATCTGCCCCTTCAGGAATGGCAGGACGACACCCGGGTTTACTTGGGGATAAATCAGTAATGCCGGAGGGATCAGAATGCGAGTGTGTGGTTTTAAAGGTGGGGTAATAACTGCAGCTCGGGTCAATCCTCAGTGTGTGGAAGGATCCTTTAACAGATGGACGGAGAGTTTGATTAAAATAGTTTCATGAGAGAAATTATTGACTCGGCTGAATAACACTGACATTTTTGTAAAATCTTGGGCACCCGTTTTTGACCAAAGTGTCTGTGATGGGTTCGACGGCTTTACTGAAACACAGTTGAGATCAATAAATCTGGAAAACAAAGACTTGTTTATGTCTTGATATTATTTGTATTTGTAACGGGTTGAAATAAATTAAACTCAATAATTAAAATAAGTGGAATTTAGAGAGTGACAGAGGCTTGTCGCATGTATTTTGACGGTTTTATTGTATGGTTTAGGTATTTTTTTATTTTTGGCATTTTATTTTTTGGAGTGCCATTCACTATATGTACGTCATGCACAGACACGGGTAACTGCTTAAATTGTATTATCCCTTTGGCCCAGAGGAATGTGCTGCTGTCTGTTATGTTTAAAAATGCAAAATAAAATAAAAACTTGAATTATATATATATTTTTAAAGTATTTTATGTATATTATAGTTGTTATATAGTGTTTAAATATTCACCCGTGTGATTTGCAGGAGCTGCTGCTGAAGCGTCTCACTCTTCACTTGCTCCAGGATCTCGATCTGTCCGAGGAGCCACAGCTCTCGGCAGCGCAGCGCCTCCTGCTGGCGACTCATCAGGCTCTGCACCTGCCCCCGCACCTGCACAGGACACAGGGCACAGACAGGTGAGCGTGAGGACAGATAAACTCTTCACTCAGACCCGTAAAGTTTTGATTCTTTTCTCTGGTGTTGCTCCTGAAGCCTCCCTCGGGTTTACGGCTTCACTCCGTGGTTTTCCTTAAGACGACACCTGGGGGATCGAGGAGAGAAATCGCGGAGAAGGAAGCGAGGAAAGAGAAACGAGACGCGGCCACACACGGACAGAACTGAACCCGCCCTGTGTGAAGTAAAAACCCGAGAGCCGGTGATTCAGACGTTCAGCGAAAACAAACCAAAACACGATAACACAAACTGAACCCGGCCTCATCCCTCCGTCATTAAGAGTTTAAAACTTGAGGCTCTTCTGTCTCTAACGAGTCATTAAAGGATTTGAGGCCAAGATCCTCACCAAAAACAGGTCAGAGCTGGTCCTGCTGCACCAGCGTGTTCTCAGTCAGGTCCTCTGTTCTCTGTCTCTTTTCTTCTCTCCTCTGTTTCTTCTTCTCTCTCTGTCCATCCTCTGTGGTCTAAGGTCAATTATACTTGTTGAGGCTCACATGCTCCTCCTCCTTCTCCTCCTCCTCCCCTGTTCTCTTCTCCCTCTCTCCTCCTCCTCCTCCTCCTCGGTGCTGGGGTTCGGCGTCTTATTTCACAGCTCTCTCGCTCTTCTTTGCTTCTTATTTTGAATTTATTATCACCATTTATACTTTTTACTCTTTGTTCTTATATTATATTGTGATGTTTGAGCTACTTTGGCCAAATACTTTCCCTTGTGGATCAATAAAATGTGTCTAAGTCAGTCCAAGTTGTGGGTCTTTAGTTGCATTTGACCCGTTGCTCAGACAGAGGAGTTGTGATCTGCGTCTCTCTGTGGTTTTCGGAGATGAGCAACACGGACAAATCTGAGCCACATCTTTATTTTGGGATTCTACAGAAAACAGCTCCTCAAACCTGCTCCAACAAGCAGAACGGTCAGAAAGGTCACGGTTTCTTCTCCATACCGGAATTTGAGGTAATTTAATCTGACCCAGAATCTGAAATATTCCCTTTTGTGTGAGGTTAATAAAAGATCATTACGTCAGAGCAGGACTGACCAACACAGTGTGTGTACAGTAGGTTTGGGCAGTATCCAAAGTTTGATCCCGTTAAACCGCATTTTCCCGGGGTTTACTGTATTACTGTGACTAATTATTCTGTAGCTGCACCTAAACCCTTCAGAAACAGAGTCGCAGCTTTAGATTTGAAGATGAGGCACAAGTTCTGATCAAACCAAACTCTGCAGCGTGTTCGATCTCTAGCTGTTTTTATCAGCCCTTATACCGTATGCAAATGAGCCATGCGGTTTGAAGTTTGGTTTGTGTAAAACGTAAACAAATGTGCCAAAGCTGCATTAAACACATTATTCCTCAAAGTCTAGAATGAGCGGAGGAAATGTCGAGCGGTGGAGAGGACCAATCACAGCCCTTATCGTCTGTGTCATTTTGAGGCGTCGTTAGAAAGTTTGGGAGGTGCAGAACCATAAATTGTTCTTTACCGTCTCCTCCGTGAAAGTCTGACTTCGCCCTCGGGAACTTTCTCCTCTTCAGCCTCGTCCCCTCTCGACTCTCGGCTTCAATAAAACGTCTCCATCACAAACTTTTGGGCTCAGCGTCGCACACGAAGCGTCAGTCAGGTTTTTTTCTTCTTCCTCGCTGCGTGTGGATGGAAATCTCCGAGTGAAACCACGTTTGAAGAGGAGAGAGAGCGGAGGGGAGGAAGTCCTGCTGTGGTTTTAGGTCCTTATGCAGATTTTTTAATGATGCTAATGAAACTGATAGTGCTGTTGCTTTTTGTTACCGCAGGACACCGGATTATCACCAAACTCTAGTGTACAGATGTGTGTGTGCGTATCTGACCTCTGTGGCGTTTTGTCTCAGTTCTTTCTCCGTCTTTAACACTCCGCTCACGGCGTCCTCCAACAGCTGCTGCGCTCGGCTGCACTGCCCCCACAGGTCCATACTGGAACTGCACACACAGATAAAAATACTCTGAATATCCACGCGGTGTTTTCACACAAAGGCCATGAGACAGAAGAACATGGACACAGACGTTTTTCAGATCTGCAGCTGCACTTGATGAGCAGGAAGTGAAGAACCATTAGACCTGAGAGAAGCTGAAAGCACAGATCTGATATGATCCAATAAAGACCAGAGACCAGAGTCCTGATCTTACCCACAGAGTCCAAGTGAAGTTCAGACTCCGGAGGAACAACTCCCTCCCTTTAAAACAGATCCTGAACCACGTCTAAGCCTGGTCTAAGCAGGGTCCAGATTTAGCTGTGGTTTGGTCTGGACTCTGACTCAGGTCTGAGGCTGACCACATGGATCAGAGAAGGACTAAAGCAGGATCAGACCAGGATCAAACCAGAATAACAAGACTAAACCAGGATCAGAGGTGAACTATACTAGGATCAGACCAGGATCAGACCAGGATTAGATCTGATTTAGTCCTGATTGAGTCCATTCAGTCCCAGATCCTGGTCTGTTCTGTGACCCCAGTCCAAACCAGAGCTGTTTTTAGTCCTGGATGTGGCTTTAGGCCTGGTTTTAGGTCAGGGGAGTCCAAACTTTTTTCATCAAGGGCCAAATATTAAAACACAGAGCAGCGTGAGGCCGATCGAGGGTCATAGACTGAGGGTGAAAACAGTGAGTAATTCAAATCTGTGCCTTTATAACAGGTTTGAATGACTCTCCAGACCTTTGTTCAGGCTCAGACCCTCAAAAGGACACACGACATTTACTTGATCAAGGAAGAAGTAAAGGAAAGAAGTAAAAATACTACTTGAGGTAGTATGGGCCAATTCACCTGGAAGAAAAGAACTCGGACCAAAAGAATTTGGTCATAGTTTGGACATGTCTGCTTTAGGTCCTGGTTCAGTCCCTAGGCCCCCGTGTGTGGGTGAGACAGATAGGACCCAGCTGATGGCTAGTCCTGGTTTAGTTCTGATAAAGTCCCAGTTTTGACGTAGACCGAGTTGAACCGGGTTTATCAGGACTCACAGCTGATCGAGTCCACGCCCTGAGTCTCTGATCCAGACTCATCCTGGTTTAGACCTGTTTTAGTCCTTGTTTAGACCCATTTTAGACCCAGTTTAGTCCTGGTTTAGTCCTTGTTCAGTCCTGGTTTAGTCCTGGCTTAGTCTTGGTTTAGTCCTTGTTTAGACCTGGTTTAGTTCTAGTTTAGAACCTATTTTAGATCTGGTATTTCATATTAACCACAATTAGTGGTTTAAAGCTGCACTGTGCAACTTTTTGGTTGGGAGCACGCCACCTGCTTGTTTCTATGGATACGTCACTGCCCTGCCTGGAATGTTCCACAGTGTGACTTTAAACAGCTTGACTTTACATTTATTCATTTACAATTGGTTTTATAGCTCAAAAACACCTAGTAAAACATAGACACTCTGTGAGCGGGGTCGCCTCTCCACAGATCTGACCTGTAACTCGGTCTGGTTTGGTCTCCATGAAAATAGAAAGGTTTAATGCCGTACTGCAGAACATTCTGGAGAAAGCAATAACGTCTCCATGGATTTATCAAAGAAATATCGTTGCTAAAATGTATTTGCTTCTTCAAAAACAGCCAATAATATCGTATCGTGAGCCATGACTCGTGTGTCGCATCGAATCGTGAGGGGTGCATCATGGGACTTTTCTTCCGCAAAAACAAACAAAAGACGTCTCTATAATGTCTAATGTCTGGAAATCTGTTCATTACGGCTAAATTTTACCTGAACAAAAGTACAATTAAGCAACCAGATTCTGTACATTTCCATTTTATATTAGGGAAAAAAGAGGAAACTACATAGACCATGATCCTTTGTTCCGTTTCAGCGCAGACATGAAGAAATAACTGTTCTAAGCACTTTTCAGACAGAGTTCTTCGGATAAAGTCTCGGATAAAGTGGCGTATTCACAGTTTTGTCCTTCTGAAGTGGCCCCGTGAACAAAAAGAAAATCCACCGTGTTCAAATAATGATAAAAAATGTGACTTTTATAGCGCTTTTTTGAACACTCAAAGATGCTTTACAAACAAACAAACGGTCACAAAGGGCTAAATGAGCGCGCGCGGAAGTAAATTCCCAGATCAGGCTAAGCAGGTCTCCAAACTGGGTCACAGACGTAAACTTCGTCCATTCTGATCTCTTTCCTGTGCGTCTGTTTTTGAACCAAACTAATGATAATACACGTCCCTGTTCACTGCCGGCAAGAAAAAAGGGAGTCCGGGCTGAGTCCGGGCTGAGTCCGGGCTGAGTCCGGGCTTAGTCCGGGTTTAGATTAGACTGGTCAAAAATAGAGACACCTGGTTTAGCCGTGGTGTAGACCAGGTTTAGTCCTGGTTTCGGTCCTGGTTTCGGTCCTGGTTATGGTCCTGGTTATGGTCCGAGTTTAGATTAGACTGGTCAGAAATAGGGACACCTGGTTTAGCCATAGTCTAGACCAGGTTTAGTCTTTAGACCTGGTTCAGTCCTGGTTTAGATCAGACTGGTCAAACGCCTGGGTCAGATCCCTAAACCTGCAGAGACTCGGGCTCCAAACGGGTCCGGGTCTGGGGTCCGGGGGGTGACCCGGGGAGGGGGCGGCGCTGTTTCTACACATTTTTTTGCACCACATATTCGGGCCTGTGCAGTGACGTGATGAAGGAGTGAAATAATCCGGGTCTCTGCACAAAAGGACCCGTGTTCACCTTACGTAAACAGCCTGCGTGTTGCGTCATCAGCTCATTTTTATTACTTTTTCCCCTGCAGAATTACAGTTTGTTTTTGGTTTTTTTGTTTCTTTCTGCTCATTTTTCTGCACAAGCCTCAACCAAAACCTCTCTGCGGGTCTGACAGAAACGCAGCTCTGGATTCTCCTCATTTTTAGGTTTGACTCGTCTGTGCAAACCTTCTCTGGGTCAAAACATGCACCGAACACCAGAAACAAGTATTCCGCATTATTAAGCATTATTAAGCGTGTTTTTCCCGGAGCCTTTGCTGACACCGCTGAGTTTCTTGGAAAGAGGCTCCACTGCCTGTTATCTGATCTAAACCGGGACTAAACCAGGACTAAACCAGGACTAAACCAGGACTAAACCAGGACTAACCCCAGACCCTCAGTCCCCGTGTCGGATTCGCGTCAGATGCGTTTTAGATGCGGTTTTACCTCGTGTTTTGAAGCCGGTTTGTGTCTCGTCGCTGCGCCGCCATTTTCCGTGTCCGTCCCCGGCACGTACTCCGCGCGCTCACGAGACCTTGCGCGCCCGCGACGCCACCAGCTGAGCGCACCCACGTGACCCCCGTCCACCCACGTGACCGCCGCGCTGCATAAGTTTACCTGCGTTAAATCGGCCCCGTAAAACACAAACCTACACAAAAACTATGCCAATCGTTTATGCTTCGTTTGTGCTGGTCTAATTTTTGAAATATTAGCTATTATGGTACTTTATTTTTTATTTCATCTATCCAAGTCTCACGATGCATATGGTCACGGTCTGAACCTCACGGTATGATATTTGTTGTGAAATCGAAAGCTCACGATATTACGATATTCTACAGAATAACAAGACTGACGTTATAAAATGCTTTGACCAGTCATTTGGTACAACATTTATTGTCATTAGGGATGGAATGAAATCCAAATCTCTCTGTACGATATTTTCACCATAAACATCTCACCGTACCGGATATATTGCAATATTTTGTGGTGAATCTGCTCCTTTTTCCTCTAAAAATGCTTCACAGACTTAATCCAAAGAATGAAGATGTAAAAGTGCTTAGAACAGTTATTTCTTCATGTATCTGCACTGAAACAGAGCAAAGGATCATGGTCTATGTAGTTCCCTCTGTTTTTTTAGCGATTTCTGCATCAGAACTGTTCATTTAAGCAAAGAGACTTGGGATTCGATATATTGTGATGCTCCACGATATTATTTGACGATACGATATCACCAGATTTACGTTATTGTTACGTAGGGGCGATATCTCGATATTTAAAATATATCGAGATATTTTTTAAACTCGATATGAATTCTGACATATCGATATATCGCTATAATGCTTATGTTTACTTCTGGTTTCGCCGCTTCGCTTGTTTTGCCTTCTCTGTGCCGCGCTCGCCTCCGCCTCCTCGCTTATGTCCCCTGTGCTCATCCCCGGATCCCGGAGCTGGCCGCGGACTAAACCAGGACTAGGACCAGGGCTCTACAGTGCGCCCATTTCACTCGCATTTGAGAGCAAATATTTCATTGTGCGAACGTGGAAATCAAAACAGGCGCCTCTGCTTCTGCAGCACAATAAGGAGCTGTGCACAGACGTAACGTGACGAGTTAAACTTTCTAAATGCACATGCCCGGCGCGAGCGCAACCACATGACACCTGCGACCCCTGCATACGAGCTCTGCGTGTGGCCGATATCACTCATACGAACAAACTCCGCTTCAAAACACACCCAGGCCCCCTTAACCGAGGAGCGCCCCGCAGCAGGACCCACACCTGTCCCACTCAGTAGACACCTCCACGCCGCTGGACTTCCCTCTCCAAAGCGAGAGCTTTGTCTTGGTCTTATCTCGACCTCGAGCGCATTTGGACTCGGTCTTGTCTCGGACTCAAGGTCTGAATACTGAGTGCGATCATATTTGTCACAATGTGCGTTTGCTTTGGTAAATGTGCAGAGACTAAACATCACTTTAAAACAAGAGAATGTAACTCCAGTTTGGAATGTCAAAATACAGGTTTAAAAATCCTAGCCACTTTTTTCACTTTGAAGCAGTTTTCTTTAAAGTGCCAGTGGAAGTTCTCTTAAAGAAGAGGTTTTTAAACTGTGGGTGAGGGTCCAAAAAGGGGTGCAGAGTGTTTAAGTGCAGAACTAAATGAATATTAATCAGATAAAATTTGTCTGTTGTTTTTGCAGTAGTTTGGGAGGGGGTTATTTTTCCTGTAAATATATCGAGATATATTTTTTGGTCCATATCGCCCAGCCCTATTGTTACGTCCCTAATATACAATGGTATAAACAAAAACATCGCTAGAGGTTTAAGGGTTCATATGTTCACAGGGCTCAACATATGCATTACAGTGAAAATATACAAATATCCATGTACAAATGTTGAAAAATAAATTCATATTTAAAGTTCCGTACAAAGTGCTGTTGTCTTTACGGCTTTGGGATTTGTGCAATAATATAAAGAATTTATATAAGAACAAGAGGGACTGAAATACAACAAATTTAGTGCGAATGTGTAATTTAGATTAGACTGGTCAGAAATGGGGGCACCTGGTTCAGTCCTGGTTCAGTCCTGGTTCAGTGCTGGTTCAGTGCTGGTTCAGTCCTGGTTCAGTCCTGGTTCAGTGCTGGTTCAGTGCTGGTTCAGTCCTGGTTCAGTCCTGGTTCAGTCCTGGTTTAGTCCTGGTTCAGTCCTGGTTCAGTGCTGGTTCAGTGCTGGTTCAGTCCTGGTTCAGTCCTGGTTTAGTCCTGGTTCAGTCCTGGTTCAGTGCTGGTTCAGTGCTGGTTCAGTCCTGGTTCAGTGCTGGTTCAGTCCTGGTTCAGTGCTGGTTCAGTCCTGGTTCAGTGCTGGTTCAGTCCTGGTTCAGTCCTGGTTCAGTGCTGGTTCAGTGCTGGTTCAGTCCTGGTTCAGTCCTGGTTCAGTGCTGGTTCAGTCCTGGTTCAGTGCTGGTTCAGTGCTGGTTTAGGCCTGGTTCAGTCCTGGTTCAGGCCTGGTTTAGGCCTGGTTCAGTGCTGGTTTAGTCCTGGTTCAGTCCTGGTTCAGTGCTGGTTTAGGCCTGGTTCAGTGCTGGTTCAGTCCTGGTTCAGTCCTGGTTCAGTCCTGGTTCAGTGCTGGTTTAGTCCTGGTTCAGTCCTGGTTCAGTGCTGGTTTAGGCCTGGTTCAGTCCTGGTTTAGTCCTGGTTCAGTGCTGGTTTAGTCCTGGTTCAGTGCTGGTTTAGTCCTGGTTCAGTCCTGGTTTAGTCCTGGTTCAGTGCTGGTTTAGTCCTGGTTCAGTCCTGGTTTAGTCCTGGTTCAGTGCTGGTTTAGTCCTGGTTCAGTGCTGGTTTAGTCCTGGTTCAGTGCTGGTTTAGGCCTGGTTTTGATTAGACTGGTGAAATGTGGGTTTCTGACTAGAAAATTTACAGCATTGGAGATGAAACTTTAATAGAATTAGGATTAAATTCACCACTTCTTTTTTTCTTTTGCAGGAATATCTTTCTAAAAGACCAAAAAGAACATGTTTTATATTAAGCTGTAGGTTTGGATCAAGATTTCTATTCACAAACAGCCATTACGGTTTTTCGTTATTCGCTATATTCGCCCGTTGGCGTCACCCCTGCTCCTCTGAAAATGTTTAAAACGTGCTAAAAATCGCAAACTGTGACGTAAATTCTTCGTTTTGTTTGTGCCATTAATATTTTAATATTTTCTGCGTGAATATTTTAGTTATTATTTACTTTTTATTTATATTTCCCGTCGTTATGTAATGAGCAAAACAAAGAATTTATGTCATTGTTTGCCATTTTTTAGCACGTTTTAACATTTTCGGGAACCGTAAGCTAATATCTCACAAACTAAAGCAGCACGAATGAAACTTTATGCAGCACAAACGAAACACAAACATTCTGTAGTTTTTGTGCAGGTTTGCGTTTGTCGCAGGTCGGACGCTTCAAACCTTTGACCCTGAGACAAACATGAGCTGTTTAAACACTCGTGACACTTTCACTGTCGAAGGAAAAACATCATAAAAATAAAACTTTCTCCCTTTTTATTTCTCCCTTTCACTTCTCTATTATTCTTTTCTTTCCCCTTTTCACTTCTTTTTCACTTCCCCTCTCGCTTTTCTCTTGTATCTTTCGCTGTAAAATAACTAATGACTCCAAACCTGATTTTAATTTTTTTTTTTTTTATGTTTTTTGTTAAATTCAGTCATGAGATTTGAACACGTTTCTTGACCTGATTATTTTTCCCATATTCAGTTTGAAGCGCTCCCTTTGCTCTCGGACTGACCTCAGGTTTGTGCAGGTTTGGGGCTGACACAAACAAAGTAAAAGATAAGATAAGTCGGGACTTTATTGATCTCACAGTGGAGAAATTCAACAGTCACAGTAGCTCCAGGACAGTTTAGTGCAAAAAAGGGGGGAAAAAGTGTGATGCAATCAAGATAAACAATAATAAAAATAGAAATGATAATAAAAATAATAATATAAAGTGAATAAGTATATGTAAAAAATTTACAAAGAGAATTGAAATATAAATACTATATATATAAAAAGAAGTAAATTACAGATACGAACATGTTCACTTAAATACATTTTACAGGAGATACTTTTTACTTTACTACATTTTTTAGCAAGACTGAAAAGTAAAAGTATTTTTCGGGCCCGACTGATATGGATTTTGTTGCGGCCGATATGATACCGACAAAATGGGATTTGGAGCTGCAGATATAATCGCTGATATATTTATGATGTAAAATTCACTGTAAATCTTTAGTTGTTTATAAAACTTCGGTTTGGCTCTCTTGGATTTTCAGCCGTGTTTGTTTAGGCGACATTTGTTGTTCTTCTGCCTCTTTACGTCATATTTAAAGAGTCAGTCGGCCTAAAGGTGTTTTTGTACGATATTCTAGCCAGTAAATAAACTACCGCTGTTAGCTTTTAGCGCTAGTTTACTTACTACTTGCACACTGCGGTAATGATGTGCTAATTGCCGATCATTCACACCTCTATTCCCAGCTCATTGTTCAGTAATGTGCACAGACACGATAGTCACTTTACGACAGAAAGGTGCCGAATAAATAAAAGGTATTATTATGATTATTATTAGCAGTCGGCAACTGTAAGAGAAAACAGCCTGTTTATGTGTGCGAGCTACAGCAGCTAATCGCTAACCAATGAGAAAGAACCAAAACGAGCTTCAAAACCGACACATTTCAACACTCTCAGATCAGCACTAAGAACTGTCCTTTAATCCAGACTCACACTGAGCGGCCGCAAAAAGGAAATTAAAGCAGGACACAGATAAATGACTCCTCAGATAAATCCTGATGCCACAGATCAGGACATTTATCTGTCTGTAAATTAAATAAAATGGACATAATATAGAATCTGAGCTTTATAACGAGGTATAACCGGCCCACGTGGAATATCGGCCCAGATCGGCAAGATTTAGGCCGATAGTCGATATGTCTCCAAGTGCCCAAGTGGTTCTATCGGTCGGGCCCCAGTGTTTTTTGTTGTACTGTGAGACCTGCTGACGAGGCTGCGGGTTTATTATTAACGGGCTCATGTTGAGCAAACTAAAAATAGAAAGAGAAAACAGTTGGGTTTAAAAAAAAAAAAAAAAAAAAAAAATTCAGTTGTTTCAGCACAAATGTTTATCAAAATCAGTAAATTAGAAGTTTTATTAGAGCTCAAAATGGTGAAATACTTTTACTGTTTACTCTTTAAGTACATCTACAACATCCAAATCTCCTGATACAATATTTTCACGATATGCATCTCACAGTACAATAATTTACCAAACTGGGACTAAACCGGGACTAAACCGGGACTGAGCCGGGACTGAGCAGGGACTGAAAAGGGACGGAAACAGGTCCTTTAGTCCTGCTTTAGTCCTGCTTTAGTCCTGCTTTAGTCCTGCTTTAGTCCTGCTTTAGTCCTGCTTTAGTCCTGCTTTAGTCCTGCTTTAGTCCTGCTTTAGTCCTGCTTTAGTCCTGCTTTAGTCCTGCTTTAGTCCTGCTTTAGTCCTGCTTTAGTCCTGCTTTAGTCCTGGCTTAGTCCTGGCTTAGTCCTGGCTTAGTCCTGGCTTAGTCCTGGCTTAGTCCTGGCTTAGTCCTGGCTTAGTCCTGGCTTAGTCCTGGCTTAGACCTGGCTTAGACCTGGCTTAGACCTGGCTTAGACCTGGCTTAGACCTGGCTTAGACCTGGCTTAGACCTGGCTTAGACCTGGCTTAGACCTGGCTTAGACCTGGCTTAGACCTGGCTTAGACCTGGCTTAGACCTGGCTTAGACCTGGCTTAGACCTGGCTTAGACCTGGCTTAGACCTGGCTTAGTCCTGGCTTAGTCCTGGCTTAGTCCTGGCTTAGTCCTGGCTTAGTCCTGGCTTAGTCCTGGCTTAGTCCTGGCTTAGTCCTGGCTTAGTCCTGGTTTAGTCCTGGTTTACATTTGAAGCTTTATAAGAGCTCAAAATCGTGAAATACTTTTGCTTTTTGCTCTTTAAGGACATTTTTAAGATTTCACTTTAAAACATTTGAGTTGTTTTCATGTGTTTCTTTGTTCCTCCGGCACCTGCTCCTCCACTCGTATCTCCTGACGGGATCACGGCAGCGCTCCCGCATCCCGCATCCCGCTCGGGCCCTAAACGCGTCGTAAAGAGCAGGGCCTTGAACGCATCACAAAGTCCACCGGAGTTTAAAGATAAGCGCCGGAAAAAACAGACGCCGAGACAAACAGGAACGTGACCACAGACCTCTGACCTTTAGACGCTTTTACACAACAACGACGGCAGCAACTTTAAACAGCTGCGAAAACCTGGTCCTGAAACCAGAATCCAGACCAGAATCCAGACCAGAATCCAGACCAGAATCCAGACCAGAATCCAGACCAGGTCCTCATTTGGAGCAGGTCCGGATCCTAAAGCAGTAAAGATACAAACGATGTTCAAATACGATATTTTCACGATGTGCAGCTCACAGTACGACATTTACTGAACCAGGACTGAACCAGGACTGAACCAGGACTGAACCAGGACTGAATCAGGACTGAACCAGGACTGAACCAGGACTAAAACAGGACTGAACCAGGTCTAAACCAGGACTGAACCAGGACTGAACCAGGACTGAACCAGGACTAAAACAGGACTGAACCAGGACTGAACCAGGACTAAAACAGGACTGAACCAGGACTAAAACAGGACTGAACCAGGACTAAAACAGGACTGAACCAGGACTGAACCAGGACTAAAACAGGACTAAAAGAGGACTAAAAGAGGACTAAAACAGGACTAAAACAGGACTAAAACAGGACTGAACCAGGACTGAACCAGGACTAAAACAGGACTGAACCAGGACTGAACCAGGACTGAACCAGGACTAAAACAGGACTGAACCAGGACTGAACCAGGACTGAACCAGGACTGAACCAGGACTGAACCAGGACTGAACCAGGACTGAACCAGGACTAAAACAGGACTAAAACAGGACTAAAACAGGACTGAACCAGGACTACAACAGGACTAAAACAGGACTGAACCAGGACTAAAACAGGACTGAACCAGGACTGAACCAGGACTAAAACAGGACTGAACCAGGACTGAACCAGGACTAAAACAGGACTAAAACAGGACTAAAACAGGACTAAAACAGGACTAAAACAGGACTAAAACAGGACTGAACCAGGACTGAACCAGGACTAAAACAGGACTGAACCAGGACTGAACCAGGACTGAACCAGGACTGAACCAGGACTAAAACAGGACTAAAACAGGACTAAAACAGGACTAAAACAGGACTAAAACAGGACTGAACCAGGACTGAACCAGGACTAAAACAGGACTGAACCAGGACTGAAACAGGACTAAAATAGGACTGAACCAGGACTACAACAGGACTAAAACAGGACTGAACCAGGACTAAAACAGGACTGAACCAGGACTGAACCAGGACTGAACCAGGACTGAACCAGGACTGAACCAGGACTAAAACAGGACTAAAACAGGACTAAAACAGGACTAAAACAGGACTGAACCAGGACTGAACCAGGACTAAAACAGGACTGAACCAGGACTGAACCAGGACTGAACCAGGACTAAAACAGGACTGAACCAGGACTGAACCAGGACTGAACCAGGACTAAAACAGGACTGAACCAGGACTGAACCAGGACTAAAACAGGACTGAACCAGGACTACAACAGGACTAAAACAGGACTGAACCAGGACTAAAACAGGACTGAACCAGGACTGAACCAGGACTAAAACAGGACTGAACCAGGACTGAACCAGGACTAAAACAGGACTAAAACAGGACTAAAACAGGACTAAAACAGGACTAAAACAGGACTAAAACAGGACTGAACCAGGACTGAACCAGGACTAAAACAGGACTGAACCAGGACTGAACCAGGACTGAACCAGGACTGAACCAGGACTAAAACAGGACTAAAACAGGACTAAAACAGGACTAAAACAGGACTAAAACAGGACTGAACCAGGACTGAACCAGGACTAAAACAGGACTGAACCAGGACTGAAACAGGACTAAAATAGGACTGAACCAGGACTACAACAGGACTAAAACAGGACTGAACCAGGACTAAAACAGGACTGAACCAGGACTGAACCAGGACTGAACCAGGACTGAACCAGGACTGAACCAGGACTAAAACAGGACTAAAACAGGACTAAAACAGGACTAAAACAGGACTGAACCAGGACTGAACCAGGACTAAAACAGGACTGAACCAGGACTGAACCAGGACTAAAAGAGGACTAAAAGAGGACTAAAAGAGGACTAAAACAGGACTAAAACAGGACTGAACCAGGACTGAACCAGGACTAAAACAGGACTGAACCAGGACTGAACCAGGACTGAACCAGGACTGAACCAGGACTAAAACAGGACTAAAACAGGACTAAAACAGGACTAAAACAGGACTGAACCAGGACTGAACCAGGACTGAACCAGGACTGAACCAGGACTGAACCAGGACTGAACCAGGACTAAAACAGGACTAAAACAGGACTGAACCAGGACTACAACAGGACTAAAACAGGACTGAACCAGGACTAAAACAGGACTGAACCAGGACTGAACCAGGACTAAAACAGGACTGAACCAGGACTGAACCAGGACTGAACCAGGACTGAACCAGGACTAAAACAGGACTAAAACAGGACTAAAACAGGACTGAACCAGGACTGAACCAGGACTAAAACAGGACTGAACCAGGACTGAACCAGGACTAAAACAGGACTGAACCAGGACTGAACCAGGACTGAACCAGGACTAAAACAGGACTAAAACAGGACTGAACCAGGACTGAACCAGGACTAAAACAGGACTGAACCAGGACTAAAACAGGACTGAACCAGGACTAAAACAGGACTAAAACAGGACTGAACCAGGACTGAACCAGGACTGAACCAGGACTGAACCAGGACTAAAAACAGGACTACAACAGGACTGAACCAGGACTAAAACAGGACTGAACCAGGACTGAACCAGGACTGAACCAGGACTAAAACAGGACTGAACCAGGACTAAAACAGGACTAAAACAGGACTGAACCAGGACTGAACCAGGACTGAACCAGGACTGAACCAGGACTGAATCAGGACTGAATCAGGACTGAATCAGGACTGAATCAGGACTGAATCAGGACTGAACCAGGACTGAACCAGGACTGAACCAGGACTGAACCAGGACTGAACCAGGACTGAACCAGGACTGAACCAGGACTAAAAACAGGACTGAACCAGGACTAAAACAGGACTGAACCAGGACTGAACCAGGACTGAACCAGGACTGAACCAGGACTAAAACAGGACTAAAACAGGACTGAACCAGGACTGAACCAGGACTAAAAGAGGACTAAAAGAGGACTAAAAGAGGACTAAAACAGGACTAAAACAGGACTAAAACAGGACTGAACCAGGACTAAAACAGGACTGAACCAGGACTGAACCAGGATTGAACCGGGACTAAAGTAGGACTAAAAAAGAACTGAACCAGGACTGAACCAGGACTAAAGTAGGACTAAAGCAGGAATGAACCAGGACTGAACCAGGACTGAACCAGGACTGAACTAGGACTGAACCAGGACTAAAAAAGAACTGAACCAGGACTGAACCAGGACTAAAGTAGGACTAAAGCAGGAATGAACAAGGAATGAACCGGGACTAAAACGGGACTGACCCAGGACTGTCCCAGGACTGACCCAGGACTAAAGCAGGACTAAAGCAGGACTAAAGCAGGACTAAAGCAGGACTAAAGCAGGACTAAAGCAGGTCCAAATTAGGACTAAACCAAGACTAAACCAGGACTAAAGCAGGTCTAAACCAGGACTAAAAAGGACAGAGCAGAACTAAACCAGGACTAAAACAACCTGGATCAGAACAAGTAGACTAGTCCAGTATACACCCATGGACCTGGTTTAGATCTGGTTTAGATCTGGCTCAGTCCTGGCTCAGTCCTGGCTTAAACCTGGACCACTTCTGGGTTCATTTATAATAACATCCGTCTTTGTTGTATTTGTGTTGTAAACTTTCACTTGTAAAGTTTACGACGCGTTTACACGTTGTTGGTTTTTTTTTGCGTTTATTGTGCAAAGATGAACTGTGAGCCTGGGGAACGGCCCATTAAAGACACACAAACAGGAGCGAGCGCCTGCAGTCACACACGTACAGGCAGGTGGGCAAACTTATCAACAAAGCCACGGGTTTGCAGGCTCCGCTCGGGTTCAAAGTTTATAAAAGTCATAATTTCGCTTTTAAAACTGCCCCTTTCACCCCTCATGAAGTTTTCTACATCCCTTTTTTTCAGCACAACCTGTTATTTCACAACCTGCTGCTGTAGTTGTGTCATGTACACGGGTCAACGACAGGACACTGTCCATTTGCAGTTTCCTCAGTTACAAATGTTCAAATTTCATAATAATTCAGCACATTTCTGTAGCACCTCTGACCTCCATGGAACCAGATCATTTTTTTCCCCAAAAAAATCCTGAGTTATTCTGCATGTTTTTGTCCTTAAAGTGTGAAAATGTCATGTGCGACTAATAACAGCAGGAATTCTGGAGTTTAATCTAAACAAGCGACGGTCACAGAGTTAAATATCGATACAGCAGCACGCGATATCGATATTGTATCATCAAATTAAACAATACGATATATCGATATTTCTATATTCTTGCATACCCCTGCCACAGACGGCACCTGTCTCACCCCAACTCCTGCAGGAGCTGTAGACCGGAGCTTAAAACCATGCACCAGGAGTACCCCAAAAACTCACCGTGGACCCACCTGAACCCACCGTGGACCCGCCTGAACCCACCGTGGACCCACCGTGAACCCACCGTGGACCCACCGTGAACCCACCGTGGACCCACCGTGAACCCACCGTGGACCCGCCTGAACCCACCGTGGACCAGCCTGAACCCACCGTGGACCCGCCTGAACCCACCGTGGACCCGCCTGAACCCACCGTGGACCCGCCTGAACCCACCGTGGACCCACCGTGAACCCACCGTGGACCCGCCTGAACCCACCGTGGACCAGCCTGAACCCACCGTGGACCCGCCTGAACCCGCCTGAACCCACCTGAACCCACTGTGGACCCGCCTGAACCCGCCTGAACCCACCTGAACCCACCGTGGACCCGCCTGAACCCACCGTGGACCCGCCTGAACCCACCGTGGACCAGCCTGAACCCACCTGAACCCACCGTGGACCAGCCTGAACCCACCGTGGACCCACCGTGGACCAGCCTGAACCCACCTGAACCCACCGTGGACCAGCCTGAACCCACCTGAACCCACCGTGGACCAGCCTGAACCCACCTGAACCCACCGTGGACCAGCCTGAACCCACCTGAACCCACCTTGGACCCGCCTGAACCCGCCTGAACCCACCGTGGACCCGCCTGAACCCACCGTGGACCCGCCTGAACCCGCCCGACAGTTGAATGTGCTTTTGTGACCTGTTGTGACCCTGATCTCGTGCAGCCGAGACATGAAGAGTTCACTGAAACTGAGAAATAAACAAATCTGGGATTCAAGACGAGGAAGAAAAAATTGTGAAAGACACAACCACAAAAATCCACAGAGTACCAGGTCTAAACCAGGTCTAAACCAGGTCTAAACCAGGTCTAAACCAGGTCTAAACCAGGTCTGAACCAGGTCTGAACCAGGTCTGAACCAGGTCTGAACCAGGACTAAACCAGGACTAAACCAGGTTTGAACCAGGACTAAACTAGGACTAAACCAGGTCTAACCAAGTCTATACCAGGTATGAACCAGGACTAAACCAGGACTAAACCAGGTCTGAACCAGGTCTGAACCAGGTCTGAACCAGGTCTGAACCAGGTCTGAACCAGGACTAAACCAGGACTAAACCAGGTCTAAACCAGGTCTAAACCAGGTCTAAACCAGGTCTGAACCAGGTCTGAACCAGGTCTGAACCAGGTCTGAACCAGGACTAAACCAGGACTAAACCAGGTTTGAACCAGGACTAAACTAGGACTAAACCAGGTCTAACCAAGTCTATACCAGGTATGAACCAGGACTAAACCAGGACTAAACCAGGTCTGAACCAGGTCTGAACCAGGTCTGAACCAGGTCTGAACCAGGTCTGAACCAGGTCTGAACCAGGACTAAACCAGGACTAAACCAGGACTAAAAAGGTCTAAACCAGGTCTAAACCAGGACTGAACCAGGTCTAAACCAAGACTAAACCAGGACTAAACCAGGACTAAAAAGGTCTAAACCAGGTCTAAACCAGGACTGAACCAGGTCTAAACCAAGACTAAACCACATGTAAGCAAGGACTAAACCAGGACTAAATCAGTTCTAAACCAGGACTAAAAGATTTCTAAACCAGGTCTAAACCAGGACTAAACTAGCCTTAAACCAAGATTAAAACTTGTCTAAACCAGAACTAAAACAGAGGATTAACCAAGAACTAAACCAGGTCTAAACCAGGACCAGGACCTTAGGCCGCCCGGGGAGCTCCTTCGGCAGGGAGCGGAGCAGACTCACCCCGGGGACTGGCGGCGGGGCTCTGGGTCCATGCTCCCTCGGTCCGGCTCGGTTCTGTTCTGTTCGGTTTGGTTCGGCTCTGTTCTGTTCAGCTCGTGTCGGTGAAACGTGGAGCGCGCGAGCGGTGCCGGTCACTTTCACCCAATGTCACCGTGACGTCACCGCGTTTCCTTGACGTAAGCGGACGGGAGAGGGGGGCGGCGAAACAACGCGAGACAAAACGAGACCTGGGGCAATAACAGACAACAGCGACGCACACTGGAGAGAGAAGAGTAATGCAACCTGGAGAGGAGAGGAGCAGAAAAGAGGAGCAGAAAAGAGAGAAGAGCAGAAAAGAGAAGAGGAGCAGAAAAGAGAGAAGAGGAGCAGAAAAGAGAGGAGTAGAAAAGAGAGAAGAGGAGCAGAAGAGAGAAGAGGAGCAGAAGAGAAGAGGAGCAGAAAAGAGAGAAGAGGAGCAGAAAAGAGAAGAGCAGAAAAGAGAAGAGCAGAAAAGAGACAAATTGGAGCAGAGAAGAGGAGATCCACAGGAGACACTTTCATGTGTTTATTGTGTATTTGTGCACAGTCTTTGAACACAACACGGAGCGTTCACTGTCAACACTGTAATGGACAAAACATTCAACTGTTATTCAAAAACAAACCAATGAAAAAGACAAAACTAAAAAACACACCAAGCAACAGGCAGAGGAAAAACTCTAAAAAATAAAAAATAAAAAAAAACTACAGCTAAAACTCTACCAGGACTAAACCAGGACTAAACCAGGACTAAACCAGGACTAGACCAGGACTAGACCACTAAAACCAGAGAAGAGGCTGAACTTTGTGCCAGTTTTTCAAGTAAGTGCTTTAAAATCTCATTCAAAAATGTATGACATGATTTCACAATTTACAAAGAATTTCAGTGTAGGATTCGAAGTCCAAACTCATTTTTACAATTTTACATTTTAAAAACATAAACATAAATTATGACCAAAACTACCACTTCATGACATCACAAGGTGGAGCAGAGCGTTTGGAGCTTTGGAGATGCAGACAGATGAATAATAAAGTGTTACTCATGACTTAATGCTCACAGGAGTCACATACGGGAGCTTTAAAAACAGAACACACATAAAAAGCTCTGAGTTTGGGACGTTTCAGGTGACGTGCGAGAGTTTACACGATCAGACTGAGCCGACCAATCAGAGCACAGCTTCCGCCCGCGGCCCGTGTGATTGGTCGGATCCTAAAGCGTGGACAGGAAATGCTTCACCTGAAACAAAAACACAGACGAGTCCAGGGTCAGAGCAGGAGGCAGGTTTCTGTTTAAGGATTATTAAGAGACAGGAGTAATATTGTTCTAGTAGCAGCAGTAGCAGCAGTAGCAGTAGCAGCAGCAGTAGCAGCAGCAGTAGCAGCAGTAGCAGCAGCAGTAGCAGCAGCAGTAGCAGTAGTAGTAGTAGCAGTAGTAGTAGCAGCAGCAGTAGCAGCAGTAGTAGTAGTAGCAGCAGCAGTAGTGCGTAGCGGTAGCGGCGGCAGTGGCAGTGGTAGTAGTAGTAGCGGCGGCGGTGGTAGCGGCAGTGGCAGCGGTAGTGGTAGCAGTAGTAGCGGTAGTGGTAGTGGCAGCGGTGGTAGTAGTGGTGGCAGCGGCGGCGGCGGCGGTAGTGGTAGTGGTAGTGGCGGTGGTAGCAGTGGTAGTGGCGGTAGCAGCGGTAGCGGTAGCAGTAGCGGCAGCGGCAGCGGTAGCAGCAGCGGCGGTAGTAGTAGTAGTAGTAGCGGTGGTAGTAGCGGTGGTAGCGGCGGTAGCAGCGGCAGCGGCGGCGGTGGCGGCGGTAGTAGTAGTGGTAGTGGCGGCGGCGGTAGCGGCAGCAGTAGTAGCAGTGGTCGTGGCGGCGGTGGTAGCGGTGGTAGTGGCAGTGGTAGTGGCGGTGGTAGCGGCGGTGGTAGCGTGGTAGTGGTGGTGGTAGTGGTAGTGGTAGCGGTGGTAGCGGCAGCAGCGGCAGCGGCAGCGGTAGTAGTGGTAGTAGTAGCGGTGGTAGCAGCGGTAGTGGCAGCGGTAGCAGTGGTAGTGGCAGCGGCGGTGGTGGCAGCAGTGGCGGTGGTAGTAGTAGCAGTAGTAGCAGTAGTAGCAGTAGTAGCGGTAGTAGTAGTAGCAGTAGTAGTAGTAGCAGTAGTAGTAGTAGCAGTAGTAGTAGTAGCAGTAGCAGCAGTAGTAGTAGCAGTAGTAGTAGTAGCAGTAGTAGTAGTAGCAGTAGCAGCAGTAGTAGTAGTAGTAGCAGTAGTAGTAGTAGCAGTAGTAGTAGTAGCAGTAGTAGTAGTAGCAGCAGTAGCAGTAGTAGCAGTAGTAGCAGTCGCAGTAGTAGTAGTAGCAGTAGTAGCAGTAGTAGCAGTAGTAGCAGTTGCAGTAGTAGCAGTAGCAGTAGTAGTAGTAGTAGTAGCAGTAGTAGTAGCAGTAATAGTATTTGTAAAAGTATTAGTATTCGTACCTGGTCCATCAGCCCGTGCTGGAGGATCCGGTCGTTCTTGAAGTCCTGGTTCACGTCCAGGACTAAAATGGGGATGTGGTTCAGATACTCAAAGTCCGACCTGAAAGCACACACAGAGTACTACAGTACAGTACTACAGTACACAGTACACATACACAGTACACACAAATGCAGTAGTACTGTCGTACCTGAGAGTCCTGTGGTACAGCCAGGTCTCGTGTTTGAGGTGCAGCTGTTGGAGATACTCCAGAGGAATGTCCTGCTCCTCCTCCCGGCCTCTGTGCAGTAACCTCTGTATACACCTCTGAAAGTACAAGTACACACATGTATACACCTCTGAAAGTACAAGTACACACATGTATACACCTCTGAAAGTACAAGTACACACATGTATGCACCTCTGAAAGTACAAGTACACACATGTATGCACCTCTAAAAGTACACAGTACAAATACACACATATAGTAGTAGTAGTAGTAGTAGTAGTAGTAGTAGTACTACTGGCAGTCCTCACCTCTGGCTGGACCCTCAGGTAAACGATGGCGTCCAGGTTTAAGTCCGGGCTGAACTGGTCCAGGATCCACTGGTGCCAGTCCTGATACACGGACCACTCGGTCTCTGTGATGCTCTGGTTCTCGAACAGTGTGGAGGCAAACACGTACCTGCAGAGACCAGGGTTAGACCGGGGTTAGACTGGGGTTTAGACCAGGTTTAGACTGGGGTTAGACTGGGGTTTAGACCAGGTTTAGACTGGGGCGAGACCGGGGTCCTGGTTTTAGTGGGGCGGGTTTAGAGCGGGGTTCAGAGCGGGGTTCAGAGCGGGGTTCAGAGCGGGGTTCAGAGCGGGGTTCAGAGCGGGGTTCAGAGCGGGGTTCAGAGCGGGGTTCAGAGCGGGGTTCAGAGCGGGGTTCAGAGCGGGGTTCAGAGCGGGGTTCAGAGCGGGGTTCAGAGCGGGGTTTAGAGCGGGGTTTAGAGCGGGGTGAGACCAGGTTTAGACCAGGTTTAGACCAGGTTTAGACCAGGTTTAGACCAGGTTTAGACCTTGGTTAGACCTTGGTTAGACCTTGGTTAGACCTTGGTTAGACCTTGGTTAGACCTGGCTTTAGAGCGGGTTTTAAACCATTACCTCACAAAACAGCTTCTCTGCCCTGGGGGGCAGGGCAGGAGTAGCTGTAGTACTACTGCAGTAGTAGTATTAGTATGAGTACTCTTAGTAGTAATGCATTAGTAGTACCCATTGGAGTACATCAATCTCTCGTAGTGCAGTTGCAGTAATAGTACTGTAGTGCCAATAGTAGTAGTACCTGTCAGAGTACACAGATCTCTCGTAGAACTGCACTGGTCGGTCAGACTCCTGTAGTTTCAGAGACGGAGGCTGCAGCTGAGAGCGCACTCTGCTCAGGCACGCGTACGACTGAAAGTACACGGAATATACAACATATATATATGTGTATATATATATATATATGTGTATATATATATATATATATATATATATATATATATATATATATACACACACACACAAATATACTAAACAGACAAAAAATATTCAACTAGTTGTGTATAGTACTACAGTAGTAGTACAGACCTGGAAGGTGTAGGACCAGCGTGTGGGTTTACTGTAGAGCATCTGCAGCAGGTTCCCTCCACTTTTCTGAGAAGAACTCAACTCCTGAAACACACACAGCAATAAGAACACAACAGACGCGCAACAGACACACAACATCTTTGTCCTTATGCACGTAGTAGTAGTAGTAGTAGTAGTAGTAGTAGTAGTAGTAGTAGTAGTAGCAGTACCACCTCATATATATTCTCTTTGTCCTTATGCACGTAGTAGTAGTAGTAGTAGTAGTAGTAGTAGTAGTAGCAGTACCACCTCATATATATTCTCTTTGTCCGTGTGCACGTTGCACCACTTTGCAATGGGCTCTGGGATCACCTCCCAATCGTCGCTCGTCTGCTCCAGGAGTCGCACAAATGTCGACTTTCCTGCCGCTAAAAACACACAAACACACACAGGGTAAACATACACGAAAAACACACAAACATACACGAAAAACACACAAACATACACGAAAAACACACAAACATACACGAAAAAGACACAAACATACACTAAAAACACACAAACATACACTAAAAACACACAAACATACACTAAAAACACACACATATACACTAAAAAGACAGAAAGGGTAAACAACGCTAAAAAACACTAAAAAGACAAAAACATACACTAAAAACGTAAAACACACAGAGGGTGTGTTGTGTTGTTTGTGTGTTTCAGTGTGTGTCTGTGTGTTTTTAGTGAGTTTACCCTCTGTACGTTTGTTTGCTTTAGCACACAGAGGATAAACAACACTAAAAACATACGCTAAAAACGCACAAACATACAATAAAAACACACACACAAACAAACAAACAAGTCTAATACGGAAAATACTCAGTGAGTTGAGTCAGGTAATGAAGTAAAAGTAGTAAAGTACTGTCGTAAGTACACATTTAGGTATCTGTACTTTACTTAACTACATTTCACAGTGGATACTTTTTACTTTTACTTCACTACATTTGAGAGCAGGTAAAAAAAAAGTACTGAAAATTAATAGTATTTTAATTATAGTTTGAGACCTGCTGAAATTGGGTTTATTTTTAACGCGTTCATCATTTGAGCAACAAAAATATACAAATAAAAACAGCTGAAAAACAGAATTCAGCACCAAACTGTAACTGAATCACTACATCTGAAATTTTTATAGATCTTATAACATGTTCTAATAATATTCGAAAAATACTTTTACTTTTTGCATTTTCAAATTGGTACTTTAATATTTTTACTTAAGTAGATTTTTTCATGTGATACTTTTACTTGAGCTTATACATTAGTGAAAAAAAAAGTTTAGTCTTATATTTGTATCTGTGAAATTACATTAAATATGCACTTCTGAACGACCCAAAAATCTGCCTTTTAATCTCGTTTTAGTCGCACTTTTGCGGTAAACACTGCGGATTTGGCGCCTAATTTCTTGATCACAAACAAGACGCAAAAACAGACCCAAACCCGGACCTAAAAACAGACCCAGACCCGGTCCCGGTCCAAACCCGGACTCCGGGACTCACCGATGTTGCCTTCGATGGAAACTTTGAGGTGTTTTCTGCGGGACCCGGAGCTCCGCGGTCTCTTCGGGGGAGTCGCCATGTGTGTGGCCGGGCAGGGTGCGCTGGAGGCGGGATGGAGGCTGAGCGGGAGCCGGGGGAGCTGCGGTGGTCCTCCGGGTCTGAGGCTTTCGCGGCGGCTTCAGGGGGGACTTTGGGGAGTTTATCCGTCCCTGGTGAAGAGGAGCGGGATGAAGAGGAGCGGGAGGATGATGATGATACTGAGGAGGACGCGGGACACTGAAGTTAAACCGCGCGCGCCTGACGTCACCTCCACTTCCGGTGCACGAGAGGTCCCGCCTTAGACCGTAATAATCACTGCTGAACAATAAGAACAACCAGCTGAACATCGCTCGATAAACAAGGTTTGAATTACTATTTATTTTATTTTATTATTTATTGAGACCTGCTGAAATTGGGTTTATTTATTTATTTATTTATTTAAATTTAATTTAATTAAATTTAATTAAATTTAATTAAATTTAATTAAATTTAATTAAATTTGATTAAATTAAATTAAATTAAATTTAATTTAATTTAATTTAATTTAATTTAATTTAATTTAATTTAATTTAATTTAATTTAATTTAATTTAATTTAATTTAATTTTATTTTATTTTATTTTATTTTATTTTATTTTATTTTATTTTATTTTATTTTATTTTATTTTAACAACTGAGATAAGTAGTTGAGCAGAGGCAAATGTTTTAAGCAAAGCTGGAAGTTCATCTGCAAAATAACTCCAACAAACAAACAGACAGTTTGGCAACATAGAGGCAGTTTATTCACATTCCCTCACACACTCACTCTGCCTTCCCACACATTGCATTGCAGTTCTTTTTCTCTAAGTGGGGAATCTGTACAAAAAAATAAAGTTGTTTATGGTTCTATGTCAGTGGTTTAGAAGATTCTACCTTCTTATACAACTCTGGTATATAGAAATCTTTAAAAAATCCTCTTCTAGAAATCTTCAAAATGTGGCTTTTACTGGTGCCACAGCACATAAACATCTCTTCTTCTTCTTATAGTTTTGACGTCCATTTGACTTCATTTAACCTCAATATCCACTTTTGTTTTCTTGCTAGACGTCTTGGCTGCTCATCTGCTTCATTTCCCCTGACTCTGTGAAGCTGACCCCATCAAACACAAACCTACACAAAAACTGTCTGTCGTTTGTGTTTCGTTTGTGCTGCAAAAGTTTAGTTTGTGCAACTTTTTTGTTATTATTATAAACCAAATAGCAAATGACAATACAAAACACGAGCTGAAACAATGCCAGGGGGAGGCATACATGGAAAAAGAAAACATTAAATAAATCAAAGCAGCCTTAAACACTCCTCAATGAGACCCATAAAGTTTGATTAATTTCTCTGGTGTTGCTCCTGAAGACGCCTCAGGTTTACTCCATTCTGTGATTTTCTTTGGACGACATTTAATATTATACATTTGATTGACAGTTGAAAAACGGAGGATTGACGAGATTTTTTATTTAAAAAAACGCCTCTAACGTGGTTTTGTAGACTGGATCATTATTTGCGGAGGACAAATTCTACGGTTAATGTGGATGAGCATCTTAAGTTGCAGCCTAAATCTGTCAAATTCTCCTGTAGTGTGTGGCGGGCTCACCATTCCTACAAGTGCTCATAGATGTTGTAGTTGATTTATATCATATATATAACAGCATTGCTCCACAAATGGAACATTAAAATAAACAAACAAATGTAATAATGCAGTTTAAAGTATAAAAGAGTTCACCTGCTTTAAAGATTTGTCCAAAACTTGGAACTTCACGCTGGACCTACAGTGGAACTTTGTGTAAATATACGTATTTCAGCGCTACATCCCAATCTGTTTATTCTCTCAACAATCCAATGAATAATACGTCTGATCCATTCGAGAAAATTTCTAACCCTATCTCTGAGTGTTTTGGGTGGTCTGGCTCTTTCCTGAGGGAGTAAAGAGAGGGGCAGGTCATTTAAATGAAGGAACTCCTTCAGATTAGCTGGATTTTCCATTAGTGTTTGTTGATTCTTGTCCAGCATGTCTGCAGTATAAAGCTGTCCCCCATTGTTTGTGTGCATCTGGTCTATGACCCTGAGCAGGCTCTGGACCTGACTTAGGTTATCTGTCTGTTTGTTATTGAACACAGAATACCTGCCTCCACACTTAGACACCAGCTCCTTCACTGTTTCATTAGATCTGATCAAGTCGTCAATGTCCTGTCCCTCTGCATCATCTCCATGAGTGAAGAGCACAGTGAAGTAGTTTAGAGACACTTCCAACAGAAGAGACATCAGAGTCAACAGCAGACAGCTGTCTCTTTGAAGGCGTGCAAGAGGAACCACTAACACAAAGGCATTTAAACCTGTTTCTCCAACCACTTTAAAATACTCCATGATCTGAGTAAACAAGTCAGATTCTTCCAAATTCTGTCTGCTGAACCCTGGAGTGTCCACCACAGTGACCCGCCGCCAGCCCACCTTAGCCGATGCCCCCAGGGTCTCTGCGGTCATAGGGTCAAAGCCACATCCTGCACCAAAGACCTCAGAGCCCAGGATGGTGTTTCCAGAGGAGCTCTTCCCTGCTCCAGGCAGACCCACAAGGACCAAACGCACCTCTGGTCTCTGAATCATCTCAACGTTCTGTGGGTTCTCTGTAGGAAGAACACAGTCTCAGCTGACTCTACACTCTGGACTGCACATGTGAAGATAAGCTGGTACAATGAAAAGTAGTGAAAGTTGCATATTTTGGTTCAGTACTGACCGTGACTCATTTGCTTGATCTTGTTCATGAGCTGCAGGACCTGCTCCTGGTTCGTCTGCTGGTTCTTCTCTGGTCCTCCTGGAGTGTTGTTGAACATATGAACTCTGTCTCCAAACTTCTGCACCACCTTCATCAGAGGACTGTCTGGCTCTTCATAGATGAACTGCTCCAGAGTCATGGTTCCTAAAGTATCTGCTCCAGTGAAGAGCAGGAGACCTCTGCTCAGACCTTCTTCTCCCACAGCTCCCATCGCGCTCCTCAGAGCCTCCTCCTGCTCCTGTGTGAAGCGGTCGATCTTCATGACGAACAGGAAGACGTGTGGTTTTCTGCTCCTCATCAGCTTCTGAAAGTAAGAGTGCACTAGAGATCATTGTCCATATGGTGATGATCTCCCACTGATTTTCCCAGTTACTGACTTTAAAGTGTTTTCGAACAATCACTGACCAAGACAAAGAGTTCAGAATAGTCCGACATGGATCTCCCTGTTGTGCATATCAATGTCCCTCTCTACAGCCCCATAGAGAACTCCAGCGGTACATGTGATACAGTCATGTGGCCTTCAATGAAACTCTGAAAAAAATGTGCTTCTAACATAGGAAACCTCGGTCTAATTTTCTCAGTTGTGACAACATTTACACATAAAAAGGTTTATTAAAATCTAACAGCTCAGAATCACTCTCCAGGCCTCATCTTATTGTGCCATCTAGTGGACAAAAATGCAACCGCATAAACTGAAGCAGGCTGAGTTGGTGTTTTTTTAATTTATCTGTACGTCCTCGTCAGCAGTGTCGTATCAACACTGACTTACCTCCCGATAGCGTCTGAGCCGAGTTCTTCCCCGGTTTTGGTGCTGAAAGTGTCCGGCAAGTTGGCTGGAGTCACGAAAATAAAGCGTTTTTCTTCTCAAAACAATATGTGCTCAAAAGAGTGAGATATTTGCATCACAAAACATGAACAGGGAAAAAGTCAGACCTCATAATCGCTTGGTACTATTTTCTCTCCGGTCGTATCACTGCATCACGGCGTTAGACCTGTAGAGTTCCTGAAGCGGCCTGGACCTATGGAAATGCTCCCTGGGTGAGAGACGGCCCCTCCTAACTGTTCCTCGCCAAGGCGGCTCCAACCGAACTGTGCCAGCGGGAATGAGGCTTAAGTGTCGAGTCATACACTTTTACCATACATAACTTTTAATGCACCATTGACGCAGAAAATGAAATTATCCTCTGCAGACAATTCACACCTTAAGTGTCCAAAGTCTGGAGCTGAACGCCGTCAGTAACGTCACACTCACTTAATTTCTTTATACAGTCTGTGGTTGTGATGCGTCGACCAATCAGAGTGAAGTATTTATCTGAACGCTCCGATCAGGTTTCAGCCAGAGCCACAGAGCCACAACTGTAGAACTATTCGCAGAGCTGCACTCACCAATCTTAATGTTTTCTTTTCAAATGTTTATTTTCTGGTTGATCAAATCCGATACTGTGAGGGAGCGGCTGTTGGACTTTGTGCCAAAATAAACTGAACATACTCACCTGGCAGTACCTTCTGACCAACTGAAGATTGTTCATGATTCCAGGAGTGTCCACCACTGTGACCTCCTGACTCCCCACTGTCCCCGTCTGCTCAGAGATCTCTGTGGTCACTGATCTGAAGGAACGTTTGGACTCAAACGCCTCTCGCTGGAGGAGGGTGTTTCCTGAAGCACTTTTCCCAACACCAGTGTGACCGAGAAGAACCAGGAACAGAGGATATAAACATACCTGAGAGAAAAGAGAGGAGAGGTATGGAGTGGGCAGAAGAAACATAGAAGAGGAGGTACTTTCTGGTGGATTTTATCTGACAAAATCAAAGTGAGAAGAACTTTAAGTAAGAACTTTAAAAGGATCATGTGTGATGCAGTTTAAATTTACAGTGACTGTATAAGTCCAGCCAAAACCAAACGCTTTGAAAGAACTTCACAAAGACGAGTGGATCTGGAGGTAAAAGAAGTGATACATTTTGTTCTGAATGTTACAAGAATTTTCGAGAGATGTCTCCATTTGAGAGACACATGAGCGACTGCGATTTGGTCCAATTTCAGACCCTTCTTGAATCAAAACATAGAAAGAAATGTCTGGTCAGGAAACTTTGTCATTATATACGTGTTCCTTCCTATTGAGTCAATAAATTACACATGATTTAAATGTCTATGAACAGAGATCTGTTTTACCAGCTCTTCAGTCAGGCAGCCCAGGTCCACGAACACAGCGCTGGGGTCCTTTTTTTGCCGTGGTTTTGGCTTCATGCTGAGAACAAAGGAAATCAATATGAGTAACTCTGTAGGTCAAACTCACATAAAAATGTAACGTTCTTCATGAAGGTTTTCTTCCAAAGGATTTGTAAGACTCACTTCTACAGCAGATTCACGATGCAGCAAAATCCTCTCTGAACGACTTCAGCTACAGTCACTTCAGTTTACATGGACTGACCAGGTACGTGCTGCTGCACATCCTCTAAATGCCTAAATATAGGCACAGGGAGGAGCTCAGAGTGGAGGTGGAGATTTAACTGATTAGAAAGACGATCAGCACATACAGGTACAGCTAAAAATGTGAATACCATGAAAATGTGAAATATTTTTGTTACTCATTTCAGAAAGTCAAGCCCATATATTATATAGACTCGTGGCACTGAAGCTTTCAAGCCTTTTTGATGTCTTACAGATAGATGTTAGTTTCCATATAAATGGCCGCACAATTTGAATGAAGAATGTCTTAGGGAGGAGCAGGGCTATCATACAAAACAGATACATGAATCTGGGTAAAACAACCATTTTTATTGTGTTAATGCAAGTAAATGTTGTGTTTTCAGAGACAGAGACAGTCCCTCAGGTCTCTAGCTCCAGATCACCTCTCCACTCAGAACCACACGCTTTAAAAGAACTTTACACATGCTGTGTCCTAATTCAGAAGGCTGCAGCCTCCGGAGGCTGGTTTTAAGGCTGCATACGTCACTTCCGCTGAACCGAGGCCTGTCTCATCTGATAAAGCTCTGAATACTTTTCTCTTTGAGTCTGAGTCTTTCCCGGCTGAACCAAAAGCAAATTTAAGACTAAAGAGAACAATAACATAACATAATATTCACTTTGACCACCAGGGGACCTGGTTTATGCCGTGAAACAACAAAATCAATGTCCAGATCCACAGAGGCATTTCCACAGTTTTATTTCCATTTGATAAACAACAGGCTTTCATGATCAATGACAATGACAGTGGACAAAAATCACAATCTCACTACAATACGGAGACATTTACTAAGTGAAGTGAAAACATGCAGAAGCGTCGAGGTGATGTTCACATATCTGAGTGTCCAGAAGCCACGATTTTACAGATCTAAAGCTCTGGATGGAGGTCCGGTTCTTTTGACTTAGACAAACTTTAGTGATCCACAAGGGAAGTCACATCACAGTATAATATAATAACAAAGACTAAAAATATAAATGCTAATAATACATTTGAAATAAGTGGCAGAAATAGAACCAGTGTAATATGGCATAATTATATAAACTGTTAGTTGTGGGGAGCAGATTTCGGAGCTTCGTCCTGAGTCCCTTAAGTCTCTGGATGTTGTGGGTCTTGGCTGACACGTCTCTGCAGCGTCGCCTGGCGTCGGGACAGAGCCTCTGAGGGTCAGGGGTCACAGGGGTCGGGGGTCGGGGACAGAGCCTCTGGGGGTCAGGGATCACAGGGGTCGGGGACAGAGCCTCTGGACTGACAGACCGGGGTGGGGGTCCTTCTGTTTAAGAAGGGGGTCTGTGCCAGGGGACTGGAGAGGAGAGTCCGGCCCAGAGTCGAACCTCGGATCCAGGAGGAGCAGTGTGGTTCTGGTCCTGGTTGTGGGACACTGGACCAGCTCTACACCCTCCATCGGTGCTCGAGGTTCATGGGAGTTTGCCCAACCAGTCCACATGTGTTTTGTGGACCTGGAAAGGCATTCGACCATGTCCCTCGTGGTGCCCTGTGGGGGATGCCCTGGGAGTATGGGGTCCAGGGCCCTTTGCTACGATATCCTGACCCGTGTATCGAGATACATATCGAATAGTGAGAAAACTATATTGTTGCATCCCTACCAAATAGTGACCAGACCAGAATAATGTCTGGGTAAATAATGAATAAAAACAGTATATTTGCTCAGGATTTGACAGTGATGGTAAGAGTTTGATTTTTGATCCAGTGTTTCCTGGTTCGTTGGCCGTTCTGGTTTTACACATGTATGAGTGCGTCTGGTAAATGAGGTTTGGCCACAGTCGGCTGCGTAAAGGAACTGCTGCCCTGCTCTGTTCTGTCTGTGCAGTTTTCCTGAGTGTAAAGTTGAGTCTCTGTTAGTGTTTTTGAACTTTGCAGAGGAGAATATTTTATAACACCGACTCTGGGTGTAGTCGGCCACATACGGCTGAATAAAGTGTTTTTACTTCAAAAACCACCTGAGTGAGTATTTTTTGTGTTTCTGTTCTAATTTAATAATAAGTTACTGTAACTAATTACTTAGTTACTAATACTAGGCCCCTGTCCAACGCCGCTCGTCTCTTTGACCAGAGTCACAGAGGACCCTTCCCAGAGTCCAAACCCGGCACACAGAGGCTCAGAGAAGGACAAGGAGAAGGTCCAGATGTGGATCAACTGTCCATCAGAGGAAACCTCATAGAAGGACAGAGCTCCAGCCTCGGAGTCCAGGAACACGCCCACTCTGCCAGAGGACACACCCACTGTGCCAGAGGACACGCCCCCTTTGCCAGAGGACACGCCCCCTTTGCGGAGGCATTGTGTCACGTTGTTGTTGTGACACACGCCGTACTCACCGTCGTCATAGATCCTGAGTCTCCAGGAGTGATCGTTGCCTCCAAACGCACTCTCCCCTCCCCCTCCACTCCGTCTGATCCCTCTGTAACTCACGGCTACAAAAACCCCCCCGCTCCAGTCCACCTCCCAGTAACAGCGCCCCCTCAGGTCAGTGCAGCTCAGGACCTGGGGGTAGTTTGTGAACCTGTCCTCATGATCTGGATACTCCTGCTTCTCCTCCACTCGTCTCACGGTCCGACGGTCCTCAAACAGAAGCAGCTCTCTGTGAGCTGTGTTTGGGTCTAGAGAGAACTCACAGGAGTCTGAAACACAAACACGTTTTCTCATTATTAAAATCATGTCCAGAGCGGAAAACGAGCAAAAATCAGGCAGTAAACTTAGGCCCCGTCCACACTAGTATGTATTTGAGTCGTTTTAGTTGTGGATGCAGTCTTCATCCACACTAATCCGATTCACGGCTCCAGAGATGGAACGATCTGGATACACCAGCTCCCATGGATTCGCCTGAGCACAGATCTGATCCAGCACCGTGTGGATGCATGAAAACATTGATACTCTAACATCGGAGCTCTAGCTCCCGTTCTTATTGGACCGCGTCATTGTGAATTGCACCTTCCTGATTTGCTGGGTTAGTGAGATCGGGCATGTGACGCTAAAAGTTTAAACAAACCTGAGACAAACAGGAAACAGCGTTGGTCCACGAAAAGACTGTTTTCACGCTCGCATCTTCCTCAAATCAACTGCTGCAACTTCCATAGACCTACGGCAACTTCAGACACAGTGCTCCACTCCTTGTTTTTACCGTCCATGTGGAGTCGTGACAAACGTGGCATCATGTGACTAGTGTTTCTGGCAATCCAGACACAACGTGTGTGGACGCAAATCGGACGCTGATACGGTGATTCTTTTCAGTGTAAATCCTTTCTTGGATGGACACACCAGTCACCAGTGTCAAGAATTAGAACTTGAGCTCAAGTTTTTAGTCCAAGTCCCGAAAAACAATAATAAAAGACGACCCAGCAGCGTCCCTCAAACTTATGAGGCTATGGGAGCCTGACCCAGAAAAAAAATCTATGTAAAAATCTGAAATCCGGCAGGACATGAAAGAAATTATATTATGGCCCCGTCCTAAACCCAACAGGAAGTCGGCCGTATTAGGTCAAACCTGAGGATGACAAAAGCACACACCAGCGCACTGAGGACATTCCACTGCAAAAAGACACAAAACCTGTTTTCCTGAAATGAAACCGACACAGCCGTGAGGGTTTGCTGGAGCAGGTCTGTGTCTCTGGATCATCCTCGCTGTAGAGGAGCAGCCAGCGCTTGTTCTAGTTTTGGATTCTTGGGATTCGTAGTTTTGACTGTTGACAAACACTCATTGGTTTGTTCATGTGTCTTGATTTCCACAAATGCAGATTTAATATTTGTAACTTGTATTTGGTCTTTACAAATAGAGCCTTGGAAAGTGTAAACTTCCCCAGGAGGAGGCGGGGCTTCCGTCTCTGGGCTCGTGCTCCCAGTGTCCTTCAGACTCATGGATGTATAATAAGAGCTGGATAAGCCCCGCCCCCTCTATCCGTGACCACAGACTGACGTGTGGCCGAGCGAGGAACTGCAGCTGCAGCCCAAGAAAAATTCTCCCATAGAAGCACAATGTATTTTTTGAGAAATCAAACTGCCCGTGTTCGGCTGACAGGGCGTCCACAGCTTTCATAAAGGTCGGATTTTGTAGGGATTCTTCTGTATTTTTCCAATACGAACTTTAAATATAGGCGGCACGGTGACTGAGTGGCAACACTCAGGCCTCACAGCAAGAAGGTTCGATCCCCGGGTCGCTCGGGCCTTTCTGTGTGGAGTTTGCATGTTCTCCTCGTGTCTGGATGGGTTTCCTCCAGGTGCTCCGGTTTCCCCCATCAACCCAAAACATGCAGCACCTGAACTAACATCAAGGACCATGACGTCCACCCTCCTGTGGGTCACCACCTGCAGAGGGGTTCATAGGGGGTCAGGTGCTATGAGGATTGGGCAGCAAACTGCTCCCGCGACCCAGCTGGATCAAGCGGGAGAAGATGGACTTTAAATATTTTTTTTAATCGTCAAAGTGCCTAAAAATCAGCTTTGTTAGAGTTAGCCTGGCCCCGCTCTGAGCCCGCGCTCTGATTGGTCAGAACGGTGTCTCTGTATAATAAGAGCTGGATAAGCCCCAACTGTTGGGCTGTGACGTCTGGGGGCTGTTCCAGGTTATGTGAAAACTCTGAGTAAGTTCACCCTGAGATGAGGGAAAGTCTGGGTTTTCTGTTCCACAAAGCGCCGTAACTGAAACACTGAGTCAGTCACCATGGTAACAGACTCTGTGAACTTAACCTGCTCGGGCAGGTTTTCTTGAAATAACTCAGGCTTTGTCCACACGTATCCGGGTATCTGATAAACCGAAGATGTTTTGCTGCGTTTTGACCTGTCTTCCACACGAACACGCATCAAAAACGAGTATTCAGGGAAAACTCCGGCCAAAGTGAAGATTTTTGAAAACTCCGTTTATGCCTGTTTGTGTGGACAGAGATAACTGGGGTTTTGCGTTTTAAAACGTCACTGTCTGCGCCAAAAAATATGAATCTGCCCTGACGTCAAGCGTCGACATTTGTTTAGGCGACTGCAAAAGCCAAAGCCAAAGCAGAATATGGATCAGAGTCGTTTCTTGAGAGCTGTGGGAGCATTAATTATTGTGCAGGTGCTATGTACATGTTTAATTGCAGAAGTCCAACTACTGCTCCAAGAGCAATAAGATAAGTTTAGGCGGAAGTGACGGCGAAGTGAGGGCTCAATGGAAATAACGCCATCTACAGGTCTGGAATGCGTAAGAATGTGGTTGAAAATGCAGATGTTCGGTTATGTGTAGAAGGTTTTTTTTTCGAAGACGAGGTGGTGTGGATAAAACTATTTTTATAAACGGAGGGGGGGAAATGTTCGGTTTTAAAAATACCCGGCTACGTGTGGACATGGCCTCAGTTTTTTCGCTCCTCTCGCATGAAAATCGCTTTGAGACAACATGGCTTGTCCATTCCTCCCAAACCCGATTGACACTGAAGCACAAATTATTAGAAATAATTTGCGCCGCGAGATAATCTTTGGCCCCAGGCTGGATATTCTCTCTTTTCCAGATGAATATCTGTTTGAGCGCTGCCGCTTTTCGTCAAACGGTATCATTTATCTTAAAGCCTCCTCCGGCCTCACATTACAAACTTCACACACCGCGGACGAGCGCTCACTTCCCTTCAAATTAGCGCTACGTTTTTATGCCAACGGAAGTTTCCTTTATAACATTGGCGACGCGGAGCAGCTATGGCGAGGCCACAGTGCAGAGCGGTGAGGACAGTTCCCCTGGTGCTGAAACGCCTGCTGCCGGTGATGGTGGTGGAGGCTCTTGTGTCCATGTGCTGGGCTCAGAAGAGCTTCTTCCCCCAGGGCCCTCAGCCACTGGCCGCTTAGCGCTTTGGCTGAGGGCCTCACCTCAGCCTCGGTCACAGTGGGTGGAGGTGGCCCTCCACCCGTTTTTATGGCCTCTGCTTCTTTCTGTTGGCTGAGCAGAACTCAAATGTTATTTTTTTCTCAAATAGTATTTTACTGAGTGTTCATGTGCACAGTCACATTTAAAATGCAGCCTATTAATCTATAAATGTAGAGGCTAAACAAATCAAGTTTTCACAGACATATGTCACAAAGACGCTTTACAGAGGATTATTAACAGATCATTTTTCATTCACTCCATACCCGGTGGTGGTAAACTGAATGAAGATATATGCAACATTTACCCACAGGGATTTTGCCAGAGAAAAGCACTGACTGGAAGTTGCGTGACTCAACATCGCGGTATATGTATTTGCATTTGCATTTGAATTTGCATTTATGAATAAATTGTTTGGCTATGTATAAACAAGAATTATAGAATAGTTCCTTTTTGTTGTGTTGCAAAATTACTCCATATTTTACGTCCTTATATGTTATATTGGGTATATCTGTACCAAATTCCACCATCCACATTTGGAATGAGTCCCAAAACACCTCCGTATTATTATTATTAATAATCAAATAGTAAATTACAATCCAAAACACAAGTTATGAAACAATGCCAGGGGGAGGCATACATGGAAAAGAAAAAAAGAAAATAATAAAATAAAACAAAGCAACCTTAAACAGTCATATTACAACAGGATATCTAAAGACTATATGGACCGTATGTTACAATGGCTTGCGGCTTTAATGATTGGTGTTATTAGAATCTATTTCTGCAGCACTTTGGACACTGTCTGTTTATTAAATGTGCTGCAGAAATAAAGTGGATCGGAAGTTTCACCATAGTAAATACAAGAGTAGTTGTAGTGCGTCCTCAAGTGGCCACTAATGTTTATTACACTTCACAGTGAATTCACCTCAAAACAAATTTAATCAAATCATTTCTGAACGATGACTGAGATCAGTGGTGACAATAATCTGTCACTTCTGTTTAGTTTTGTGAGTTTAAATCTCTCTATTCCCAATATAAACTTTTATTCTGTGATTTCTGTGAGTCTAAACGGCACTTCTGCTGCACAAAGGAACAAAGTAAAATGCAATAATTATTTAATATTTAAAGTTTTAATATTGAAATTGATGTAAATTGCTTCTTTGTGAAACAGCCACAGAATGTGTTCTTTTCTCAGAATGTGCAGGGACAATACTTTGGATAAAATTTGAGAAAAATCATTCATAGAAATAGACAAATGCTACAACTACCTTAGGACAAAATACATTTTATTTTATCTTTTTTTTTATGACAGACACAAACTAGAAATACATTGTTAAGCTTTTCATTCTACTAGAAAAATAATATATACATGCTTAAATGGACAAAAACAAAACCAAGAATAGAAGAATAAAATTAAATATATCAAAAGACTCAAAGGAAGGAAAAAACAGTAAACACTATTTTTAAAAAATATGGAAATTAATCTTGTAATTAAATTATCACATCTTCTATAAATGCACTTTCTCTGTGTCAGGGCACAGTGAGCTCCTTTACAAAACACAAATGCCCAAGAGAGTAAATATAAGAGCCACAGCCTCAGGAGGTACAGTTCGATGTGAAATAAGATATTCAAGACAAAATATATTTTCTGAACCCATAGTCCTGGTCTAGTCCTGGTCTAGTCTTGCATCAAAGGAGATTAAATGGAAGTTAAAAGTGTGAGCATTTTGCCTGAGTTTCTGTCAGATTTCTTTGTGATCTTCTAAATAAACTCTTCAAACCAGTCCTTAAGCTCATGCCACTGGAAGGAGAGCCGCAGGGGCAGGAAGTGAACATCTCCAAACATCTCTGAGGTGTAGTGCCCTGCTCTGGTCATGTCATCGACCACATGGAGTAGCCTCTGCACCTGCTCCTGCCTCTGTACCTGCCCCTGCATCTGCCCTTCTGAGGGTTTGTTGCTAAACACACTGTACCTTCCATTACATTTAGACACGAGCTCTTGGACCTTGGAGTTGTTTTTTATCAGATCTTCAATGTTGTGACCTCCCAGCAGATCCCCATGAGTGAACAGGACCATACAGACCTTTAATGCATCTTTGTAAAACAGTTTCTGCACAAGCTCAAACAGGAGACAGTCGGCCTTCAAGGTCTTGCCGATCCGCACCACGATCACAAAGGCGTGTGGCCCTGGAGCGGTCATTTCAATGGACGACATGATCTGTTTAAATAACTGCTCTGGTTCAAGAGTTTTACCCGAAAACCCTGGAGTGTCCACCACAGTGACCCGGTGTCTGCCCACCACAGCTGACCTCTTCTGGGTCTTTAAGGTCACAGAGCCAAAGTCGCATTTTGCATCAAAGACCTCAGCGCCCAGGATGGTGTTTCCAGAGGAGCTCTTCCCTGCTCCAGGCAGACCCAGAAGGACCAGACGCACCTCCTCCTCTCTCTGTGGGTCCTGTTGGTTTTCTGCAGGAAGAACATCACAGTTTCAGCTGATTCTCAACACAGACTTGACTCAGATAATGGTACCTGGGTCCTGGAGCTGAGGAGCTGCAGGAGGAACTGTCTCAGGTCTCACTGTCTTTGGTCCCTCAGCTCCGGCCTGAGGTGAGATCCTCTGATCGGCTCCACAGGTCTCTGGTCTGGCTCCTGCACACATGAAGAGAAGATGGAACAATGAAAACGTAGCTAAAAGTACCTCATGATACACTACATATCTGGACACCGTGTAGAGACTAAAATGCAGCAGAATCTCATGTCTAAAATGTCCTTAACATCAGAACACAAAGTCCTTGTGAATCACCTCAACCCTCAGATTCAGCTTCAGCAGCAGTGAGCAGGAAGTGAAGTGTAGACTTCTTTATAATGAAATAGAATCGTTTTACAGAACCTCATATCAGTACATGCACTGCCAGGACGTCTGTGATGATATATCGTGATAATGATATTTTTAATACAGCTCTAAATACTACTGACCGTGACTCATTTGTTGGATCTTGCTCATGAGCTGCAGGACCTGCTCCTGGTTCCTCTGCTGGTTCTTCTCTGGTCCTCCTGGAGTGTTGTTGAACATATGAACTCTGTCTCCAAACTTCTGCACCACCTTCATCAGAGGACTGTCTGGGTCTTCATAGATGAACTGCTCCAGAGTCATGGTTCCTAAAGTATCTGCTCCAGTGAAGAGCAGGAGACCTCTGCTCAGACCTTCTTCTCCCACAGCTCCCATCATGGTCTCCAGAGCCTCCTCCTGCTCCTGTGTGAAGCGGTCGATCTTCAGGATGAACAGGAAGACGTGTGGTTTTCTGCTCCTCATCAGCTCCTGAAAGTAAGAGTGCCCTAGTAAGAGTCTTAGGGCCATATTTACTGAGCCAGGTGCTTTAATACAAGTGCAAACTGAAAAACATGTTGCACTTGACTTTCTATTAGAAACTGCACCTCTTTTTCCACCACAATTATAGTGTAAACGAGAGTTTAGCATCGAAAAACTGTGCAGCTTCTGCCCCTTTGTGCCACTCACACACATGCACACAGGCCTATAGAATATGAGGACTTATACTCACTGCCGATTTGTGTCTGTATTGAATATAATTAAAAGTAGCTGCAATTTCACAGTTTTAATCATCAGCTTTACACCGTGCTCATTGTAGATATTTGACACATACGCCTCGTGTACCTGGCCTCATCAGAGCCAAATCTCAAAATGCTTAAAGTACACAACAAAAACTGCGTTTCATTCTGGGAACACATTATCTTGACACCTGTGTCTGTTAAGCCTATCACACTTAATATAACAATGAGAAAACTGTTTGAAGTGTTTTATATGAATTTTGCTTTCTCATCTGCAGCCTCCTGTATGTGGACACATCACACTGCTGGGGCTGATGAGACGTTCATGATTCTTGAAATGGGTCAAATGCAGATGACAAAGTGAAGCTAACACTGCGCTGGAGGTGTTGACCCAGACTCCTGCCCCTGATTAGGTATGCGGCTTGTGGCACTGAACACTCCAGTAATAATAAGGGCTGCAAATGAATCATGCTCATATTGAAATCATTTTTAAATTGTGAAAATACATATTTCTTAAATGTGTGGGATTCCTCCATTAATTTAACTGTTTTGGTTTATATAATCTGCCTTTGGATGTGAATGTACATGCATGTGGAGTAGCGAGGCTATGGAGGAGCTGCGTACGTGCTTGGAAACAATAGACTGGGACGCTATGAGGGCTGCCTCTGACAGTTTGGATGAGGACACGGACACTGTCACCTCGTATATCCACTTCTGCGAGGACAGCATTGTGCCATCACGCACTAGGGTGAGTTATAACAATGACAAACCCTGGTTTACTCCCAAACTCAAATGGCTGTGGCTAGAAAAAAGAGAGGATTTCAGAAGTGGAGATAGAGACCTCTACAAGGACGCCAGGTACAGGTTTAGCAAAGAAGTTGGCACTGCTCGACACTAGTTTTCTGAGAACATGCAGCAGGAGATTTCAGAGGACGATTCGGCTTCTGTGTGGAGGAGATTTAGGAAAATTACCAACTACAAACCTAAAACTCCACACTCCACTGATGATCTGCCCCTCGCCCACAGACTAAACAACTTCTACTGTCTACTCTGGCCCAGACGGTGTTTACGGGCATCTTCAACTCTTCACTGGAGGCTTGTCATGTGCCTGCTTCAAAACCTCCACTATTGTTCCCGTCCCCAAAGAAGCCAAGGATCACTGGACTCAATGTCTTCAGACCTGTGGCTCTGACATCTGTGGTCATGAAGTCATTGGAGCGCCTGGTTCTACCCCAACTCAAGACCCTCACAGCCCCTGGACCCCCTGCAATTTGACTACAGAGCCACAGGTCTGTAGACGACACCATCAACATGGCTCTACACTTCACCCTGCAGCATCTGGACTCCCCGGGAACCTACGCCAGGATCCTGTTTGTGGACTTCAGCTCTGCCTTCAACACCATCCACCCAGACCTCCTCCAAAGCAAGCTGTCCCAGATGAACGTGCCTGATCCTCTCTGCAGGTGCATCACTGACTTCCTGACGGACAGGAAGCAGCACGTGAGGCTGAGGAAGAATGTCTCGGACTCCCGGACCATCAGCACCGGCTTCCCCAAGGCTGTGTTCTTTCTCCTCTGCTCTTCTCCCTGTACACCAACTGCTGCACCTCCTCCCACCTCTGTCAAGCTCATCAAGTTTGCAGACAACATCACGGTGATCGGACTCATCTCGGACGGGGATGAGTCGCCTACAGGACGGAGGTTGATCATCTGGTGTCCTGGTGCAGCCAGAACCACCTGGTGCTTAACACCCAGAAGACAGTGGAGATCATTGTGGACTTTAGGAAACACAGAGCCCCACTCCCTCCATCATCCTGACCGACACCCCCGTCACCACTGTGAGGACCAGCATCACCCAGGACCTCAAACCCACCATCACCCAGGACCTCAAACCCACCATCACCCAGGACCTCAAACCCACCATCACCCAGGACCTCAAATGAGAGAAACCACTATCACCTCCGTCATAAAGAAGGCCCAGCAGAGGATGTACTTCCTGAGGCAACTGAAGAGATTCAACCTGCAGCACGGACACTGGTGCAGTTCTACACCTCCTCCATCCTCACCTCCTCCATCAGCGTGTGGTGCTGGAGCCTCCATCAGGGACAAACAGAGGCTGCAGTGTGTTGTGCTCTGTTGAGAAGGTGATTGGTTGCAGCCTTCCATCTCTTCAGGACTTGTCATGTCCAGGACTCGGACACGTGCAGGTCGGATCTGACCCTTCTCACCCTGGTCAGGGACTTTTTGACCTGCTCCCCTCAGGCAGGAGGCTACGGTCCATTCGGACCAGAACTTCTCGTCATAAAAACATTTTTTTACCCTCTGCTGTTGGACTCATGAACAAAAGCACTCAGACTGTTCCCACCCCCCGCTCTGATTCAGTCACATGACCCTGTGTTTTTGCACCTGTCCACTGATCATTACCTGCACTGTTATATTGTTATATTCTTGTCAATTTGTAAATTTTGTGTTATATTATAGTTTATTGTTTTTTACTTTATTTTATTCTATTTTATTTGTTGCAGGTGAACAGGTGAACAGGTTCACAAGCTTTACTAATCTTGTGATCCTGTTCACTCATATGGAAATTAAACCTTTCTGATTCTGATTCTGATTCTGATTTAGCATGTGCACAAATGCATGTAAATATACCCTTTAGTGCACTAAACAGCCAAAGTCGAATCATCTTTACCCCAAAACAGACTCAGACTCTTGTCCCAGCAGGGACACTGTGCCATGTATGACCACCCTTGGCAGTTACAGGAGTTCTCACTATATTTATGAGTTCACAAACTCTCAAGACTCCGTCTTGAGCAGCTGAAGTGACCACATGTGAGAGGTCCCAAAACTGACCAATCACAGAGCAGCACTGTGGTTTAGGCGGAGCCAGTGCTGAACGAACCAAAACAAACATGGCAGTGCCGACAAACGTGAGCTATTTTCACAGAAACAGACTATTTAGTTTGTGCTAAATGTGCAGAGGGAAGCACTTTGTGCATTTGTGGACAGGGAATCTGGGATCTTGTCGCTCCTCTCTCTGTAACTGCTGCTGTGAGCTTCGTTATCTTGGTCTTAAAATGTTTGTATCATGTATATGCTCTACATCATATACATGAGCTTCATTTGACTGGAGCTGAACACTGTCATGGCGTCACACTCTTTTAGTTATTTTCTTTATACAGTCTGTGGTTTTCATGCGTCGACCAATCAGAGTGAAGTATTTATCTGAACGCTCCGATCAGGTTTCAGCCAGAGCCACAGACTGAACTGTAGAACTATTCACAGAGCTGCACTCACCAATCTTAATGTTTTCTTTTCAAATATTTCTTTTCTGTTTGATCAAATCAGACACCATGAGGGAGCGGCTGTTGGGTTTTGTGCCAAAATAAACTGAACATACTCACCTGGCAGTACCTTCTGACCAACTGAAGATTGTTCACGATTCCAGGAGTGTCCACCACTGTGACCTCCTGACCCCCCACTGTCCCCGTCTGCTCAGAGATCTCTGTGGTCACTGATCTGAAGGAACGTTTGGACACAAACGCCTCTCGCTGGAGGAGGGTGTTTCCTGAAGCACTTTTCCCAACACCAGTGTGACCGAGAAGAACCAGGAACAGAGGATCTAAACATACCTGAGAGAAAAGAGAGGAGAGGTATGGAGTGGGCAGAAGAAACATAGAAGAGGAGGTACTTCTGGTGGATTTCATCTGACAAAATCAAAGTGAGAGACTTGTTGGACCTGATGGGAAACATTCATCGGGTCTAAATTAAGAACAAAGGATCGTGTGTGACGCAGTTTAAATTTACAGTGACTGTATAAGTCCAGCCAAAACCAAACGCTTTGAAAAAACTTCACAAAGACGAGTGGATCTGGAGGTAAAAGAAGTGATTTATTTTGTTCTGAATGTTACAAGAATTTTCGAGAGACGTCTTCTCCATTTGAGAGACACATGAGCGACTGCGATTTGGTCCAATTTCAGACCCTTCTGGAATCAAAACATAGAAAGAAGTGTCTGGTCAGGAAACTTTGTCATTATATATGTGTTCCTTCCTATTGAGTCAATAAATTACACATGATTTAAATTTCTATGAACAGAGATCTGTTTTACCAGCTGTTCAGTCAGGCAGCCCAGGTCCACGAACACAGTGCTGGGGTCCTTTTTTTGCCGTGGTTTTGGCTTCATGCTGAGAACAAAGGAAATCAATATGAGTAACTCTGTAGGTCAAACTCACATAAAAATGTAACGTTCTTCATGAAGGTTTTCTTCCAAAGGATTTGTAAGACTCACTTCTACAGCAGATTCACGATGCAGCAAAATCCTCTCTGAACGACTTCAGCTACAGTCACTTCAGTTTACATGGACTGACCAGGTACGTGCTGCTGCACATCCTCTAAATGCCTAAATATAGGCACAGGGAGGAGCTCAGAGTGGAGGTGGAGATTTAACTGATTAGAAAGACGATCAGCACATACAGGTACAGCTAAAAATGTGAATACCATGAAAATGTTAAATATTTTTGTTACTCATTTCAGAAAGTCAAGCCCATATATTATATAGACTTATGGCACTGAAGCTTTCAAGCCTTTTTGATGATTATGTCTTACAGATAGATGTTAGTTTCCATATAAATGGCCGCACAATACCTTATACATTTGAATGAAGAATGTCTTAGGGAGGAGCAGGGCTATCATACAAAACATACATGAATCTGGGTAAAACAACCATTTTTATTGTGTTAATGCAAGTAAATGTTGTGTTTTCAGAGACAGAGACAGTCCCTCAGGTCTCTAGCTCCAGATCACCTCTCCACTCAGAACCACACGCTTTAAAAGAACTTTACACATGCTGTGTCCTAATTCAGAAGGCTGCAGCCTCCGGAGGCTGGTTTTAAGGCTGCATACGTCACTTCCGCTGAACCGAGGCCTGTCTCATCTGATAAAGCTCTGAATACTTTTCTCTTTGAGTCTGAGTCTTTCCCGGCTGAACCAAAAGCAAATTTAAGACTAAAGAGAACAATAACATAACATAATATTCACTTTGACCACCAGGGGACCTGGTTTATGCCGTGAAACAACAAAATCAATGTCCAGATCCACAGAGGCATTTCCACAGTTTTATTTCCATTTGATAAACAACAGGCTTTCATGATCAATGACAATGACAGTGGACAAAAATCACAATCTCACTACAATACGGAGACATTTACTAAGTGAAGTGAAAACATGCAGAAGCGTCGAGGTGTTCACATATCTGAGTGTCCAGAAGCCACGATTTTACAGATCTAAAGCTCTGGATGGAGGTCCGGTTCTTTTGACTTAGACAAACTTTAGTGATCCACAAGGGAAGTCACATCACAGTATAATATAATAACAAAGACTAAAAATATAAATGCTAATAATACATTTGAAATAAGTGGCAGAAATAGCACCAGTGTAATAAGGCATAATTATATAAACTGTTAGTTGTGGGGAGCAGATTTCAGAGCTCCGTCCTGAGTCCCTTAAGTCTCTGGATGTTGTGGGTCTTGGCTGACACGTCTCTGCAGCGTCGCCTGGCGTCGGGGACAGAGCCTCTGGGGGTCAGGGGTCACAGGGGTCGGGGACAGAGCCTCTGGACTGACAGACCGGGGTGGGGGTCCTTCTGTTTAAGAAGGGGGTCTGTGCCAGGGGACTGGAGAGGAGAGTCCGGCCCAGAGTCGAACCTCGGATCCAGGAGGAGCAGTGTGGTTCTGGTCCTGGTTGTGGAACACTGGATCAGCTCTACACCCTCCATCGGTGCTCGAGGTTCATGGGAGTTTGCCCAACCAGTCCACATGTGTTTTGTGGACCTGGAAAAGGCATTCGACCATGTCCCTCGTGGTGCCCTGTGGGGGGTGCCCTGGGAGTATGGGGTCCAGGGCCCTTTGCTACGATATCATGACCCGTGTATCGAGATACATATCGAATAGTGAGAAAACTATATTGTTGCATCCCTACCAAATAGTGACCAGACCAGAATAATGTCTGGGTAAATAATGAATAAAAACAGTATGTTTGCTCAGGATTTGACAGTGATGGTAAGAGTTTGATTTTTGATCCAGTGTTTCCTGGTTCGTTGGCCGTTCTGGTTTTACACATGTATGAGTGCGTCTGGTAAATGAGGTTTGGCCACAGTCGGCTGCGTAAAGGAACTGCTGCCCTGCTCTGTTCTGTCTGTGCAGTTTTCCTGAGTGTAAAGTTGAGTCTCTGTTAGTGTTTTTGAACTTTGCAGAGGAGAATATTTTATAACACCGACTCTGGGTGTAGTCGGCCACATACGGCTGAATAAAGTGTTTTTACTTCAAAAACCACCTGAGTGAGTATTTTTTGTGTTTCTGTTCTAATTTAATAATAAGTTACTGTAACTAATTACTTAGTTACTAATACTAGGCCCCTGTCCAACGCCGCTCGTCTCTTTGACCAGAGTCACAGAGGACCCTTCCCAGAGTCCAAACCCGGCACACAGAGGCTCAGAGAAGGACGAGGAGAAGGTCCAGATGTGGATCAACTGTCCATCAGAGGAAACCTCATAGAAGGACAGAGCTCCAGCCTCGGAGTCCAGGAACACGCCCACTCTGCCAGAGGACACACCCACTGTGCCAGAGGACACGCCCCCTTTGCCAGAGGACACGCCCCCTTTGCGGAGGCATTGTGTCACGTTGTTGTTGTGACACACGCCGTACTCACCGTCGTCATAGATCCTGAGTCTCCAGGAGTGATCGTTGCCTCCAAACGCACTCTCCCCTCCCCCTCCACTCCGTCTGATCCCTCTGTAACTCACGGCTACAAAAACCCCCCCGCTCCAGTCCACCTCCCAGTAACAGCGCCCCCTCAGGTCAGTGCAGCTCAGGACCTGGGGGTAGTTTGTGAACCTGTCCTCATGATCTGGATACTCCTGCTTCTCCTCCACTCGTCTCACGGTCCGACGGTCCTCAAACAGAAGCAGCTCTCTGTGAGCTGTGTTTGGGTCTAGAGAGAACTCACAGGAGTCTGAAACACAAACACGTTTTCTCATTATTAAAATCATGTCCAGAGCGGAAAACGAGCAAAAATCAGGCAGTAAACTTAGGCCCCGTCCACACTAGTATGTATTTGAGTCGTTTTCGTTGTGGATGCAGTCTTCATCCACACTAATCCGATTCACGGCTCCAGAGATGGAACGATCTGGATACACCAGCTCCCATGGATTCGCCTGAGCACAGATCTGATCCAGCACCGTGTGGATGCATGAAAACATTGATACTCTAACATCGGAGCTCTAGCTCCCGTTCTTATTGGACCGCGTCATTGTGAATTGCACCTTCCTGATTTGCTGGGTTAGTGAGATCGGGCATGTGACGCTAAAAGTTTAAACAAACCTGAGACAAACAGGAAACAGCGTTGGTCCACGAAAAGACTGTTTTCACGCTCGCATCTTCCTCAAATCAACTGCTGCAACTTCCATAGACCTACGGCAACTTCAGACACAGTGCTCCACTCCTTGTTTTTACCGTCCATGTGGAGTCGTGACAACATGACGTCATGTGACTAGTGTTTCTGGCAATCCAGACACAACGTGTGTGGACGCAAATCGGACGCTGATACGGTGATTCTTTTCAGTGTAAATCCTCTCTTGGATGGACACACCAGTCACCAGTGTCAAGAATTAGAACTTGAGCTCAAATTTTTAGTCCAAGTCCCGAAAAACAATAATAAAAGACGACCCAGCAGCGTCCCTCAAACTTATGAGGCTATGGGAGCCTGACCCAGAAAAAAAATCTACGTAAAAATTTGAAATCCAGCAGGACATGAAAGAAATTATATTATGGCCCCGTCCTAAACCCAACAGGAAGTCGGCCGTATTAGGTCAAACCTGAGGATGACAAAAGCACACACCAGCGCACTGAGGACATTCCACTGCAAAAAGACACAAAACCTGTTTTCTTGAAATGAAACCGACACAGCCGTGAGGGTTTGCTGGAGCAGGTCTGCGTCTCTGGATCATCCTCGCTGTAGAGGAGCAGCCAGCGCTTGTTCTAGTTTTGGATTCTTGGGATTCGTAGTTTTGACTGTTGACAAACACTCATTGGTTTGTTCATGTGTCTTGATTTCCACAAATGCAGATTTAATATTTGTAACTTGTATTTGGTCTTTACAAATAGATGTGTATTTGTAAATATCTCTTTTTTCATTTGCAAACAAATCATTTCATTTGGAAAACCGAACATTCTCTTTGTAAATTTGTGGATCACAGTTACACAAATTGACCGATTTGTTGACGTAATTTTGAGACGTTCCTCCTGCGCATCTCGATCCACAAACTCAGACAGATCCACAAATTAATGCAACGGGATCATAGACTGTATAAAATGAGTATAAAAGGAGTATAAAACATGTACAAACCAATGCGTGTTTGTAGATCACATCTGTGTATTTGTGAATATTCATGAGACAAAAATACCTCCATATTTTTACATTATACAGTACAAACTTTGTTCATTTTAAACACACTGAGATACAAACACTGGCTCACACTTGCTTCCTTTTGTGAAACTTTGCTGCAGAACAAATTTAACAAATTCTGAATTATATTGTCCAACTCACATATGACAATAAAAAAGAAAGAAAATTAAACCAAAATCAAAGTAAAAATGAAAATGTTGCACACTCTGCACATGACGTCTACGATGACCTCGATCTCCGACTCCAGCATCGTCCAAGATGATCCAAGTCACTTCTGCCGTGAAAATGACCCATGTGCACATCCACACACATTTTTTTTTTTTTTTTTTTTTTTTTTGCATTTCAGTCTGGTTCCAGTGTAATGAAGTAACTTGAGTCAAAATGTAAAAACTCGAGTAAAAGTAAAATGACTTATTTCAAAAATTACTTAAAAATGACAAATTACTCATAACAACTATTTGGAGTAACGTGAGTAAATGTAATTCGATACTTCCACCCTTGCATAATTCATTCATTCCAGAGGTCTGGATCTTTCCAAACAAAGCGGTTTTTTTTTGGGTTTTTTTTTTGCTCTTTTTTGAACGGAGCCTTGGAAAGTGTAAACTTCCCCGGGAGGAGGCGGGGCTTCCGTCTCTGGGCTCGTGCTCCCAGTGTCCTTCAGACTCATGGATGTATAATAAGAGCTGGATAAGCCCCGCCCCCTCTATCCGTGACCACAGACTGACGTGTGGCCGAGCGAGGAACTGCAGCTGCAGCCCAAGAAAAATTCTCCCATAGAAGCACAATGTATTTTTTGAGAAATCAAACTGCCCGTGTTCGGCTGACAGGGCGTCCACAGCTTTCATAAAGGTCGGATTTTGTAGGGATTCTTCTGTATTTTTACAATACGAACTTTAAATATAGGCGGCACGGTGACTGAGTGGCAACACTCAGGCCTCACAGCAAGAAGGTTCGATCCCCGGGTCGCCCGGGCCTTTCTGTGTGGAGTTTGCATGTTCTCCCCGTGTCTGGATGGGTTTCCTCTGGATACTCCGGTTTCCCCCATCAACTCAAAACATGCAGCACCTGAACTAACATCAAGAACCATGACGTCCACCCTCCTGTGGGTAACCACCTGCAGAGGGGTTCATAGGGGGTCAGGTGCTATGAGGATTGGGCAGCAAACTGCCCCCGCGACCCAGCTGGATTAAGCGGGAGAAGATGGACTTTAAATATTTTTTAAATCGTCAAAGTGCCTAAAAATCAGCTTTGTTAGAGTTAGCCTGGCCCCGCTCTGATTGGTCAGAACGGTGTTTCTGTATTGAGCTGGATAAGCCCCAACTGTTGGGCTGTGACGTCTGGGGGCTGTTCCAGGTTATGTGAAAACTCTGAGTAAGTTCACCCTGAGATGAGGGAAAGTCTGGGTTTTCTGTTCCACAAAGCGCCGTAACTGAAACACTGAGTCAGTCACCATGGTAACAGACTCTGTGAACTTAACCTGCTCGGGCAGGTTTTCTTGAAATAACTCAGGCTTTGTCCACACGTATCCGGGTATCTGATAAACCGAAGATGTTTTGCTGCGTTTTGACCTGTCTTCCACACGAACACGCATCAAAAACGAGTATTCAGGGAAAACTCCGGCCAAAGTGAAGATTTTTGAAAACTCCGTTTATGCCTGTTTGTGTGGACAGAGATAACTGGGGTTTTGCGTTTTAAAACGTCACTGTCTGCGCCAAAAAATATGAATCTGCCCTGACGTCAAACGTGCGACATTTGTTTAGGCGACTGCAAAAGCCAAAGCCAAAGCAGAATATGGATCAGAGTCGTTTCTTGAGAGCTGTGGGAGCATTAATTATTGTGCAGGTGCTATGTACATGTTTAATTGCAGAAGTCCAACTACTGCTCCAAGAGCAATAAGATAAGTTTAGGCGGAAGTGACGGCGAAGTGAGGGCTCAATGGAAATAACGCCATCTACAGGTCTGGAATGCGTAAGAATGTGGTTGAAAATGCAGATGTTCGGTTATGTGTAGAAGGTTTTTTTTTCGAAGACGAGGTGGTGTGGATAAAACTATTTTTATAAACGGAGGGGGGGAAATGTTCGGTTTTAAAAATACCCGGCTACGTGTGGACATGGCCTCAGTTTTTTCGCTCCTCTCGCATGAAAATCGCTTTGAGACAACATGGCTTGTCCATTCCTCCCAAACCCAATTGACACTGAAGCACAAATTATTAGAAATAATTTGCGCCGCGAGATAATCTTTGGCCCCAGGCTGGATATTCTCTCTTTTCCAGATGAATATCTGTTTGAGCGCTGCCGCTTTTCGTCAAACGGTATCATTTATCTTAAAGCCTCCTCCGGCCTCACATTACAAACTTCACACACCGCGGACGAGCGCTCACTTCCCTTCAAATTAGCGCTACGTTTTTATGCCAACGGAAGTTTCCTTTATAACATTGGCGACGCGGAGCAGCTATGGCGAGGCCACAGTGCAGAGCGGTGAGGACAGTTCCCCGGTGCTGAAACGCCTGCTGCCGGTGATGGTGGTGGAGGCTCTTGTGTCCATGTGCTGGGCTCAGAAGAGCTTCTTCCCCCAGGGCCCTCAGCCACTGGCCGCTTAGCGCTTTGGCTGAGGGCCTCACCTCAGCCTCGGTCACAGTGGGTGGAGGTGGCCCTCCACCCGTTTTTATGGCCTCTGCTTCTTTCTGTTGGCTGAGCAGAACTCAAATGTTATTTTTTTCTCAAATACTATTTTACTGAGTGTTCATGTGCACAGTCACATTTAAAATGCAGCCTATTAATCTATAAATGTAGAGGCTAAACAAATCAAGTTTTCACAGACATATGTCACAAAGACGCTTTACAGAGGATTATTAACAGATCATTTTTCATTCACTCCATACCCGGTGGTGGTAAACTGAATGAAGATATATGCAACATTTACCCACAGGGATTTTGCCAGAGAAAAGCACTGACTGGAAGTTGCGTGACTCAACATCGCGGTATATGTATTTGCATTTGCATTTGAATTTGCATTTATGAATAAATTGTTTGGCTATGTATAAACAAGAATTATAGAATAGTTCCTTTTTGTTGTGTTGCAAAATTACTCCATATTTTACGTCCTTATATGTTATATTGGGTATATCTGTACCAAATTCCACCATCCACATTTGGAATGAGTCCCAAAACACCTCCGTATTATTATTATTAATAATCAAATAGTAAATTACAATCCAAAACACAAGTTATGAAACAATGCCAGGGGGAGGCATACATGGAAAAAGAAAAAAAAGAAAATAATAAAATAAAACAAAGCAACCTTAAACAGTCATATTACAACAGGATATCTAAAGACTATATGGACCGTATGTTACAATGGCTTGCGGCTTTAATGATTGGTGTTATTAGAATCTATTTCTGCAGCACTTTGGACACTGTCTGTTTATTAAATGTGCTGCAGAAATAAAGTGGATCGGAAGTTTCACCATAGTAAATACAAGAGTAGTTGTAGTGCGTCCTCAAGTGGCCACTAATGTTTATTACACTTCACAGTGAATTCACCTCAAAACAAATTTAATCAAATCATTTCTGAACGATGACTGAGATCAGTGGTGACAATAATCTGTCACTTCTGTTTAGTTTTGTGAGTTTAAATCTCTCTATTCCCAATATAAACTTTTATTCTGTGATTTCTGTGAGTCTAAACGGCACTTCTGCTGCACAAAGGAACAAAGTAAAATGCAATAATTATTTAATATTTAAAGTTTTAATATTGAAATTGATGTAAATTGCTTCTTTGTGAAACAGCCACAGAATGTGTTCTTTTCTCAGAATGTGCAGGGACAATACTTTGGATAAAATTTGAGAAAAATGATTCATAGAAATAGACAAATGCTACAACTACCTTAGGACAAAATACATTTTATTTTATCTTTTTTTTTATGACAGACACAAACTAGAAATACATTGTTAAGCTTTTCATTCTACTAGAAAAATAATATATACATGCTTAAATGGACAAAAACAAAACCAAGAATAGAAGAATAAAATTAAATATATCAAAAGACTCAAAGGAAGGAAAAAAAAACAGTAAACACTATTTTTAAAAAATATGGAAATTAATCTTGTAATTAAATTATCACATCTTCTATAAATGCACTTTCTCTGTGTCAGGGCACAGTGAGCTCCTTTACAAAACACAAATGCCCAAGAGAGTAAATATAAGAGCCACAGCCTCAGGGGAGGTACAGTTCGATGTGAAATAAGATATTCAAGACAAAATATATTTTCTGAACCCATAGTCCTGGTCTAGTCCTGGTCTAGTCTTGCATCAAAGGAGATTAAATGGAAGTTAAAAGTGTGAGCATTTTGCCTGAGTTTCTGTCAGATTTCTTTGTGATCTTCTAAATAAACTCTTCAAACCAGTCCTTAAGCTCATGCCACTGGAAGGAGAGCCGCAGGGGCAGGAAGTGAACATCTCCAAACATCTCTGAGGTGTAGTGCCCTGCTCTGGTCATGTCATCGACCACATGGAGTAGCCTCTGCACCTGCTCCTGCCTCTGTACCTGCCCCTGCATCTGCCCTTCTGAGGGTTTGTTGCTAAACACACTGTACCTTCCATTACATTTAGACACGAGCTCTTGGACCTTGGAGTTGTTTTTTATCAGATCTTCAATGTTGTGACCTCCCAGCAGATCCCCATGAGTGAACAGGACCATACAGACCTTTAATGCATCTTTGTAAAACAGTTTCTGCACAAGCTCAAACAGGAGACAGTCGGCCTTCAAGGTCTTGCCGATCCGCACCACGATCACAAAGGCGTGTGGCCCTGGAGCGGTCATTTCAATGGACGACATGATCTGTTTAAATAACTGCTCTGGTTCAAGAGTTTTACCCGAAAACCCTGGAGTGTCCACCACAGTGACCCGGTGTCTGCCCACCACAGCTGACCTCTTCTGGGTCTTTAAGGTCACAGAGCCAAAGTCGCATTTTGCATCAAAGACCTCAGCGCCCAGGATGGTGTTTCCAGAGGAGCTCTTCCCTGCTCCAGGCAGACCCAGAAGGACCAGACGCACCTCCTCCTCTCTCTGTGGGTCCTGTTGGTTTTCTGCAGGAAGAACATCACAGTTTCAGCTGATTCTCAACACAGACTTGACTCAGATAATGGTACCTGGGTCCTGGAGCTGAGGAGCTGCAGGAGGAACTGTCTCAGGTCTCACTGTCTTTGGTCCCTCAGCTCCGGCCTGAGGTGAGATCCTCTGATCGGCTCCACAGGTCTCTGGTCTGGCTCCTGCACACATGAAGAGAAGATGGAACAATGAAAACGTAGCTAAAAGTACCTCATGATACACTACATATCTGGACACCGTGTAGAGACTAAAATGCAGCAGAATCTCATGTCTAAAATGTCCTTAACATCAGAACACAAAGTCCTTGTGAATCACCTCAACCCTCAGATTCAGCTTCAGCAGCAGTGAGCAGGAAGTGAAGTGTAGACTTCTTTATAATGAAATAGAATCGTTTTACAGAACCTCATATCAGTACATGCACTGCCAGGGCGTCTGTGATGATATATCGTGATAATGATATTTTTAATACAGCTCTAAATACTACTGACCGTGACTCATTTGTTGGATCTTGCTCATGAGCTGCAGGACCTGCTCCTGGTTCCTCTGCTGGTTCTTCTCTGGTCCTCCTGGAGTGTTGTTGAACATATGAACTCTGTCTCCAAACTTCTGCACCACCTTCATCAGAGGACTGTCTGGGTCTTCATAGATGAACTGCTCCAGAGTCATGGTTCCTAAAGTATCTGCTCCAGTGAAGAGCAGGAGACCTCTGCTCAGACCTTCTTCTCCCACAGCTCCCATCATGGTCTCCAGAGCCTCCTCCTGCTCCTGTGTGAAGCGGTCGATCTTCAGGATGAACAGGAAGACGTGTGGTTTTCTGCTCCTCATCAGCTCCTGAAAGTAAGAGTGCACTAGTAAGAGTCTTAGGGCCATATTTACTGAGCCAGGTGCTTTAATACAAGTGCAAACTGAAAAACATGTTGCACTTGACTTTCTATTAGAAACTGCACCTCTTTTTCCACCACAATTATAGTGTAAACGAGAGTTTAGCATCGAAAAACTGTGCAGCTTCTGCCCCTTTGTGCCACTCACACACATGCACACAGGCCTATAGAATATGAGGACTTATACTCACTGCCGATTTGTGTCTGTATTGAATATAATTAAAAGTAGCTGCAATTTCACAGTTTTAATCATCAGCTTTACACCGTGCTCATTGTAGATATTTGACACATACGCCTCGTGTACCTGGCCTCATCAGAGCCAAATCTCAAAATGCTTAAAGTACACAACAAAAACTGCGTTTCATTCTGGGAACACATTATCTTGACACCTGTGTCTGTTAAGCCTATCACACTTAATATAACAATGAGAAAACTGTTTGAAGTGTTTTATATGAATTTTGCTTTCTCATCTGCAGCCTCCTGTATGTGGACACATCACACTGCTGGGGCTGATGAGACGTTCATGATTCTTGAAATGGGTCAAATGCAGATGACAAAGTGAAGCTAACACTGCGCTGGAGGTGTTGACCCAGACTCCTGCCCCTGATTAGGTATGCGGCTTGTGGCACTGAACACTCCAGTAATAATAAGGGCTGCAAATGAATCATGCTCATATTGAAATCATTTTTTAAATTGTGAAAATACATATTTCTTAAATGTGTGGGATTCCTCTATTAATTTAACTGTTTTGGTTTATATAATCTGCCTTTGGATGTGAATGTACATGCATGTGGAGTAGCGAGGCTATGGAGGAGCTGCGTACGTGCTTGGAAACAATAGACTGGGACGCTATGAGGGCTGCCTCTGACAGTTTGGATGAGGACACGGACACTGTCACCTCGTATATCCACTTCTGCGAGGACAGCATTGTGCCATCACGCACTAGGGTGAGTTATAACAATGACAAACCCTGGTTTACTCCCAAACTCAAACGGCTGTGGCTAGAAAAAAGAGAGGATTTCAGAAGTGGAGATAGAGACCTCTACAAGGACGCCAGGTACAGGTTTAGCAAAGAAGTTGGCACTGCTCGACACTAGTTTTCTGAGAACATGCAGCAGGAGATTTCAGAGGACGATTCGGCTTCTGTGTGGAGGAGATTTAGGAAAATCACCAACTACAAACCTAAAACTCCACACTCCACTGATGATCTGCCCCTCGCCCACAGACTAAACAACTTCTACTGTCTACTCTGGCCCAGACGGTGTTTACGGGCATCTTCAACTCTTCACTGGAGGCTTGTCATGTGCCTGCTTCAAAACCTCCACTATTGTTCCTGTCCCCAAAGAAGCCAAGGATCACTGGACTCAATGTCTTCAGACCTGTGGCTCTGACATCTGTGGTCATGAAGTCATTGGAGCGCCTGGTTCTGCCCCACCTCAAGACCCTCACGGCCCCTGGAGCCCCTGCAGTTTGACTACAGAGCCACAGGTCTGTAGACGACACCATCAACATGGCTCTACACTTCACCCTGCAGCATCTGGACTCCCCGGGAACCTACGCCAGGATCCTGTTTGTGGACTTCAGCTCTGCCTTCAACACCATCCACCCAGACCTCCTCCAAGGCAAGCTGTCCCAGATGAACGTGCCTGATCCTCTCTCCAGGTGCATCACTGACTTCCTGACGGACAGGAAGCAGCACGTGAGGCTGGGGAAGAATGTCTCGGACTCCCGGACCATCAGCACCGGCTTCCCCAAGGCTGTGTTCTTTCTCCTCTGCTCTTCTCCCTGTTCACCAACTGCTGCACCTCCTCCCACCTCTGTCAAGCTCATCAAGTTTGAAGACAACATCACGGTGATTGGACTCATCTCGGACGGGGATGAGTCGCCTACAGGACGGAGGTTGATCGTCTGGTGTCCTGGTGCAGCCAGAACAACCTGGTGCTTAACACCCAGAAGACAGTGGAGATCATTGTGGACTTTAGGAAGCACAGAGCCCCACTCCCCTCCATCATCTTGACAGACACCCCCGTCACCACTGTGGGGACCAGCATCACCCAGGACCTCAAACCCACCATCACCCAGGACCTCAAACCCACCATCACCCAGGACCTCAAATGAGAGAAACCACTATCACCTCCGTCATAAAGAAGGCCCAGCAGAGGATGTACTTCCTGAGGCAACTGAAGAGATTCAACCTGCAGCACGGACACTGGTGCAGTTCTACACCTCCTCCATCCTCACCTCCTCCATCAGCGTGTGGTGCTGGAGCCTCCATCAGGGACAAACAGAGGCTGCAGTGTGTTGTGCTCTGTTGAGAAGGTGATTGGTTGCAGCCTTCCATCTCTTCAGGACTTGTCATGTCCAGGACTCGGACACGTGCAGGTCGGATCTGACCCTTCTCACCCTGGTCAGGGACTTTTTGACCTGCTCCCCTCAGGCAGGAGGCTACGGTCCGTTCGGACCAGAACTTCTCGTCATAAAACATTTTTTTACCCTCTGCTGTTGGACTCATGAACAAAAGCACTCAGACTGTTCCTGTCACATGACCCTGTGTTTTTGCACCTGTCTGCACCTGTCCACTGATCATTACCTGCACTGTTATATTGTTATATTCTTGTCAATTTGTAAATTTTGTGTTATATTATAGTTTATTGTTTTTTACTTTATTTTATTCTGTTTTATTTGTTGCAGGTGAACAAGTGAACAGGTTCACAAGCTTTACTAATCTTGTGATCCTGTTCACTCATATGGCAATAAAACCTTTCTGATTCTGATTCTGATTTAGCATGTGCACAAATGCATGTAAATATACCCTTTAGTGCACTAAACAGCCAAAGTCGAATCATCTTTACCCCAAAACAGATTCAGACTCTTGTCCCAAAGTCCGTCTTAAGCAGCTGAAGTGACCACATGTGACAGGTCTCAAAACTGACCAATCACAGAGCAGCACTGTGGTTTAGGCGGAGCCAGTGCTGAACGAACCAAAACAAACATGGCAGTGCCGACAAACGTGAGCTATTTTCACAGAAACAGACTATTTAGTTTGTGCTAAATGTGCAGAGGGAAGCACTTTGTGCATTTGTGGACAGGGAATCTGGGATCTTGTCGCTCCTCTCTCTGTAACTGCTGCTGTGAGCTTCGTTATTTTGGTCTTAAAATGTTTGTATCATGTATATGCTCTACATCATATACATGAGCTTCATTTGACTGGAGCTGAACACTGTCATGGCGTCACACTCTTTTAGTTATTTTCTTTATACAGTCTGTGGTTTTCATGCGTCGACCAATCAGAGTGAAGTATTTATCTGAACACTCCGATCACTGGTTCCTAAAGGTTTCAGCCAGAGCCACAGAGCCACAACTGTAGAACTATTCACAGAGCTGCACTCACCAATCTTAATGTTTTCTTTTCAAATGTTTATTTTCTGTTTGATCAAATCAGACACCATGAGGGAGCGGCTGTTGGACTTTGTGCCAAAATAAACTGAACATACTCACCTGGCAGTACCTTCTGACCAACCGAAGATTGTTCACGATTCCAGGAGTGTCCACCACTGTGACCTCCTGACCCCCCACTGTCCCCGTCTGCTCAGAGATCTCTGTGGTCACTGATCTGAAGGAATGTTTGGACACAAACGCCTCTCGCTGGAGGAGGGTGTTTCCTGAAGCACTTTTCCCAACACTAATGTGACCGAGAAGAACCAGGAACAGAGGATCTAAACATACCTGAGAGAAAAGAGAGGAGAGGTATGGAGTGGGCAGAAGAAACATAGAAGAGGAGGTACTTCTGGTGGATTTCATCTGACAAAATCAAAGTGAGAGACTTGTTGGACCTGATGGGAAACATTCATCGGGTCTAAATTAAGAACAAAGGATCGTGTGTGACGCAGTTTAAATTTACAGTGACTGTATAAGTCCAGCCAAAACCAAACGCTTTGAAAAAACTTCACAAAGACGAGTGGATCTGGAGGTAAAAGAAGTGATTTATTTTGTTCTGAATGTTACAAGAATTTTCGAGAGACGTCTTCTCCATTTGAGAGACACATGAGCGACTGCGATTTGGTCCAATTTCAGACCCTTCTGGAATCAAAACATAGAAAGAAGTGTCTGGTCAGGAAACTTTGTCATTATATATGTGTTCCTTCCTATTGAGTCAATAAATTACACATGATTTAAATTTCTATGAACAGAGATCTGTTTTACCAGCTGTTCAGTCAGGCAGCCCAGGTCCACAGACACAGCGCTGGGGTCCTTTTTTTGCTGTGGTTTTGGCTTCATGCTGAGAACAAAGGAAATCAATATGAGTAACTCTGTAGGTCAAACTCACATAAAAATGTAACGTTCTTCATGAAGGTTTTCTTCCAAAGGATTTGTAAGACTCACTTCTACAGCAGATTCACGATGCAGCAAAATCCTCTCTGAACGACTTCAGCTACAGTCACTTCAGTTTACATGGACTGACCAGGTACGTGCTGCTGCACATCCTCTAAATGCCTAAATATAGGCACAGGGAGGAGCTCAGAGTGGAGGTGGAGATTTAACTGATTAGAAAGACGATCAGCACATACAGGTACAGCTAAAAATGTGAATACCATGAAAATGTTAAATATTTTTGTTACTCATTTCAGAAAGTCAAGCCCATATATTATATAGACTTATGGCACTGAAGCTTTCAAGCCTTTTTGATGTCTTACAGATAGATGTTAGTTTCCATATAAATGGCCGCACAATACCTTATACATTTGAATGAAGAATGTCTTAGGGAGGAGCAGGGCTATCATACAAAACAGATACATGAATCTGGGTAAAACAACCATTTTTATTGTGTTAATGCAAGTACATGTTGTGTTTTCAGAGACAGAGACAGTCCCTCAGGTCTCTAGCTCCAGATCACCTCTCCACTCAGAACCACACGCTTTAAAAGAACTTTACACATGCTGTGTCCTAATTCAGAAGGCTGCAGCCTCCGGAGGCTGGTTTTAAGGCTGCATACGTCTTAGCGTCAGATCTCAGAAGCTAAGCTGGGCCGGGCCTGGTTAGTACTTGGATGGGAGACCACTGGGAATTCCAGGTGCCACAGTGGGGCGCCAGTCGCAAAAACTGTTGTAGTGTCCTTAGGCAAGACACTTCACCCACATTGCCTAGTATGAAAGTGGTGTGTGCGTGAATGGTGGTGGTGGTCGGAGGGGCTGATGGCGCAGATTGGCAGCCTCGCTTCCGTCAGTCTGCCCCAGGGCAGCTGTGGCTACAATAGTAGTTTACCACCACCGGGTGTGGAGTGAATGAATAATGCTCTGTAAAGCGTCTTTGAGTGTCCTGAAAAGCGCTGTATAAAACTGATGCATTATTATTATACGTCACTTCCGCTGAACCGAGGCCTGTCTCATCTGATAAAGCTCTGAATACTTTTCTCTTTGAGTCTGAGTCTTTCCCGGCTGAACCAAAAGCAAATTTAAGACTAAAGAGAACAATAACATAACATAATATTCACTTTGACCACCAGGGGACCTGGTTTATGCCGTGAAACAACAAAATCAATGTCCAGATCCACAGAGGCATTTCCACAGTTTTATTTCCATGTGACAAACAACAGGCTTTCATGATCAATGACAATGACAGTGGACAAAAATCACAATCTCACTACAATACGGAGACATTTACTAAGTGAAGTGAAAACATGCAGAAGCGTCGAGGTGTTCACATATCTGAGTGTCCAGAAGCCACGATTTTACAGATCTAAAGCTCTGGATGGAGGTCCGGTTCCTTTGACTTAGACAAACTTTAGTGATCCACAAGGGAAGTCACATCACAGTATAATATAATAACAAAGAGTAAAAATATAAATGCTAATAATACATTTGAAATAAGTGGCAGAAATAGCACCAGTGTAATAAGGCATAATTATATAAACTGTTAGTTGAGGGGAGCAGATTTCCCTTAAGTCTCTGGATGTTGTGGGTCTTGGCTGACACGTCTCTGCAGCGTCGCCTGGCGTCGGGGACAGAGCCTCTGAGGGTCAGGGGTCACAGGGGTCGGGGGTCGGGGACAGAGCCTCTGGGGGTCAGGGGTCACAGGGGTCGGGGGTCGGGGACAGAGCCTCTGGGGGTCAGGGGTCACAGGGGTCGGGGACAGAGCCTCTGGACTGACAGACCGGGGTGGGGGTCCTTCTGTTTAAGAAGGGGGTCTGTGCCAGGGGACTGGAGAGGAGAGTCCGGCCCAGAGTCGAACCTCGGATCCAGGAGGAGCAGTGTGGTTCTGGTCCTGGTTGTGGAACACTGGACCAGCTCTACACCCTCCATCGGTGCTCGAGGTTCATGGGAGTTTGCCCAACCAGTCCACATGTGTTTTGTGGACCTGGAAAAGGCATTCGACCATGTCCCTCGTGGTGCCCTGTGGGGGATGCCCTGGGAGTATGGGGTCCAGGGCCCTTTGCTACGATATCCTGACCCGTGTATCGAGATACATATCGAATAGTGAGAAAACTATATTGTTGCATCCCTACCAAATAGTGACCAGACCAGAATAATGTCTGGGTAAATAATGAATAAAAACAGTATGTTTGCTCAGGATTTGACAGTGATGGTAAGAGTTTGATTTTTGATCCAGTGTTTCCTGGTTCGTTGGCCGTTCTGGTTTTACACGTGTATGAGTGCGTCTGGTAAATGAGGTTTGGCCACAGTCGGCTGCGTAAAGGAACTGCTGCCCTGCTCTGTTCTGTCTGTGCAGTTTTCCTGAGTGTAAAGTTGAGTCTATGTTGGTGTTTTTGATCTTTGCAGAGGAGAATATTTTATAACGCCGACTCTGGGTATTGTTGGCCACATACGGCTGAATAAAGTGTTTTTACTTCAAAAAGCACCTGAGTATTTTTAGGCCCGAGCGCCAGGGGCTGGCGAAGGGCCTATTAGTATCACATAGCGATGCTCAACTAAAATGACACGACATGACTCGCCCGTAGTGACCAGGGACCCTCGCCATGACGTAGCTGCACCAGAGGTTTCCGAAAATGTAGAGTTTGTCGGCCAAAAAAAAGCAGAACATTGTTCTTGTATCAAAATATTCTTCTTCTTCTTCTTTTTCTCCTAACGCACTCACCCATTTTCCACCTATGGGGGTAGTTTTGTTCCTTTTTTATTCAAACAAAGAAAAAAAATCCAAACTAAATATACAGCTTTGAAAACAAAAAAAAACATGTTTACATTTTTAAGATGGAAAAATATTTGATTGAGTTCTGATTTTCTTTCATTTTAAATGTGAAATCTTTGATTGCGGGCCAAAGTTTTGTTTGCAAGTCAAAAAGTTTTGAACCTCAAAATCTTTTGCAAACCAAGAACGTTTGCTTGCAAGTTCAAATGAACACGATGGGCGGGATCTTAAAGAGGAGAAAGGGTGGATTTCTATTGGTAGCTTGCCTCTGATTGACAGTTGGGCTGGTGCCTGCCTGGCCCTCCCACCAACTCTTCTACTGCCTATCTGCCAAGTTACCCCGCCCCCTGAAGACGGTGTGTGAATGGGAAGAAGTCCGTTGGTGGGAAATTGGAAGGTAAGTCGCTATAATGAAATAGTTTAAAATTCTAAACAGCAAGACCATACGTTGTATTGTGAAGATATTTGAATATAAATGTTTCCCTTGTCAGTGATACCTAGAATGCAGTGGGCGTCTGTTTTGCGCAAGCAAGATGGTGCACCAATTTACCTCATTTACTGGGCTAATACTAGAGACGTTACCTAGCTAGCTACCTAGAGAACCCCAGCACGGTTAAACTTAGACCTTGTTGTGTAAGAGCTATTTTGATTTGGTACAGAAATTACTAAAACCCGCTCAGTTAAGAGCGAGCTAGGCCTCTTACATGCTAAGATTTATAAAACATGGCTTTTGGGTATTGCTTTCAACGGGTAGAATCTGCTCTGGTTGCTGCATTTTGTGAAGTTCTGGTATTAGCCAGCTAGCTCGCTCAATTTTGAACAGATTCTCATCAGGTCTGTACCGAAAGAAGGGACATAAACCCCCTAGTATAATAACGTCAACATTATCGGATTAGTACCAAATTTGGGAATTAAATTCTATGTATGACTACGAGCAAAAAAATACATTACGGACATTGTGAATTTTTCACTGTTGGCCACCAGGGGCACAAAGGCACCCCATTTGCGGGGCACAGTGTTTGTGAGGTGCAGCATAGGCGCATGCGAGGGCCGATCATCGCCGCTTGCGGCTATATTTTGTGTTTGTTGTTGTAATTTTAGTAATAAGTAACTGTAACTAATTACTTAGTTACTACTACTAGGCCCCTGTCCAACGCCGCTCGTCTCTTTGACCAGAGTCACAGAGGACCCTTCCCAGAGTCCAAACCCGGCACACAGAGGCTCAGAGAAGGACGAGGAGAAGGTCCAGATGTGGATCAACTGTCCATCAGAGGAAACCTCATAGAAGGACAGAGCTCCAGCCTCAGAGTCCAGGAACACGCCCACTCTGCCAGAGGACACGCCCACTCTGCCAGAGGACACACCCACTCTGCCAGAGGACACGCCCAATCTGCCAGAGGACACGCCCCCTTTGCGGAGGCATTGTGTCACGTTGTTGTGACACACGCCGTACTCACCGTCGTCATAGATCCTGAGTCTCCAGGAGTGATCGTTGCCTCCAAACGCACTCTCCCCTCCCCCTCCGCTCCGTCTGATCCCTCTGTAACTCACGGCTACAAAAACCCCCCCGCTCCAGTCCACCTCCCAGTAACAGCGCCCCCTCAGGTCAGTGCAGCTCAGGACCTGGGGGTAGTTTGTGAACCTGTCCTCATGATCTGGATACTCCTGCTTCTCCTCCACTCGTCTCACGGTCCGACGGTCCTCAGACAGAAGCAGCCCTCTGTGAGCTGTGTTTGGGTCTAGAGAGAACTCACAGGAGTCTGAAACACAAACACGTTTTCTCATTATTAAAATCATGTCCAGAGCGGAAAACAAGCAAAAATCAGGCAGTAAACTTAGGCCCCGTCCACACTAGTATGTATTTGAGTTGTTTTCGTTGTGGATGCAGTCTTCATCCACACTAATCCGATTCACGGCTCCAGAGATGGAACGATCTGGATACACCAGCTCCCATGGATTCGCCTGAGCACAGATCTGATCCAGCACCGTGTGGATGCATGAAAACATTGATACTCTAACATCGGAGCTCTAGCTCCCGTTCTTATTGGACCACGTCATTGTGAATTGCACCTTCCTGATTTGCTGGGTTAGTGAGATCGGGCATGTGACGCTAAAAGTTTAAACAAACCTGAGACAAACAGGAAACAGCGTTGGTCCACGAAAAGACTGTTTTCACGCTCGCATCTTCCTCAAATCAACTGCTGCAACTTCCATAGACCTACGGCAACTTCAGACACAGTGCTCCACTCCTTGTTTTTACCGTCCATGTTTTTACCGTCCATGTGGAGTCATGACAACATGACGTCATGTGACTAGTGTTTCTGGCAATCCAGACACAACGTGTGTGGACGCAAATCGGGCGCTGATACGGTGATTCTTTTCAGTGTAAATCCTCTCTTGGATGGACACACCAGTGACCAGTGTCAAGAACTAGAACTTGAGCTCAAATTTTTAGTCCAAGTCCCGAAAAACAATAATAAAAGACGACCCAGCAGCGTCCCTCAAACTTATGAGGCTATGGGAGCCTGACCCAGAAAAAAAATCTATGTAAAAATCTGAAATCCGGCAGGACATGAAAGAAATTATATTATGGCCCCGTCCTAAACCCAACAGGAAGTCGGCCGTATTAGGTCAAACCTGAGGATGACAAAAGCACACACCAGCGCACTGAGGACATTCCACTGCAAAAAGACACAAAACCTGTGTGTGATTTGCTGTGGCAGGTTCCCCGTTGTGAAACGGGTGGAGAGGGACCAGAACGCTGCGTGGGCAAGATTAGTTTGAACATCTATGAAACATCATGTGACTGTGAGGCTCTGCACTTTACTGTGTCAATGAAACAGAAAGACTCACACTTCCTCAGGCCTGGGACCATCCAGCGCTCTCCAGCAGGATCCAGCCTGAAACACACAAGTCCAGTTTAGACCAGAGACCAAAGACCAGACCAGAGACCAGAGACCAGACCAGAGACCAGAGACCAGAGACCAGAGACCAGAGACCAGAGAACAGAGACCAGACCAGAGACCAGAGACTAGGACCAGGACCAGAGACCAGAGACCAGAGACCAGAGACCAGAGAACAGAGACCAGACCAGAGACCACAGACCAGGACCAGAAACCAGAGACCAGAGACCAGACAGACTCACCTGACAGACAGCAGGGGGCGCTGGTCCCGTAGAGCGGTCAGGAGCTCTGCTGAGGCTCCTGGATGGTTGTAGCTGAGGTCGAACTCTCTGAGGTGGGAGGAGGAGCTCAGAGCTGAGGCCAGAGCAGCCCCGCCCCTCTCTGAGACCAGACATCCAGACAGCCTAAAGACACAGCATTACACTCATGTGGACACAAGGGGCAGAGTGCATCATGGGAGCATCTCACCTGAGCGTCTCCAGTCTGCAGGGGGTGCTCTTCAGTCCAGAACACAGCAGCTCCACTCCTGAGTCCTGGAGGTCGTTGTTGGTGAGATCCAAATGTGTGAGACTAGAGGAGCTGAGGACTGAGGCCAGAGGAGCACAGCTGAGAGGAGACAGGCCACAGCCACAAAGACTGAGGACAGAGAGGAACATTAGAGACGAGAACCTCCACACAAGAGTTTAAATACAGTCTGAGGACAGAGAGGAACATTAGAGACGAGAACCTCCACACAAGAGTTTAAATACAGTCTGAGGACAGAGAGGGACATTAGAGACCAGAACCTCCACACAAGAGTTTAAATACAGTCTGAGGACAGAGAGGAACATTAGAGACGAGAACCTCCACACAAGAGTTTAAATACAGTCTGAGGACAGAGAGGGACATTAGAGACGAGAACCTCCACACAAGAGTTTAAATACAGTCTGAGGACAGAGAGGGACATTAGAGACGAGAACCTCCACACAAGAGTTTAAATACAGTCTGAGGACAGAGAGGGACATTAGAGACGAGAACCTCCACACAAGAGTTTAAATACAGTCTGAGGACAGAGAGGGACATTAGAGATGAGAACCTCCACACAAGAGTTTAAATACAGTCTGAGGACAGAGAGGGACATTAGAGACGAGAACCTCCACACAAGAGTTTAAATACAGTCTGAGGACAGAGAGGGACATTAGAGACGAGAACCTCCACACAAGAGTTTAAATACAGTCTGAGGACAGAGAGGGACATTAGAGACGAGAACCTCCACACAAGAGTTTAAATACAGTCTGAGGACAGAGAGGGACATTAGAGATGAGAACCTCCACACAAGAGTTTAAATACAGTCTGAGGACAGAGAGGGACATTAGAGACGAGAACCTCCACACAAGAGTTTAAATACAGTCTGAGGACAGAGAGGGACATTAGAGACGAGAACCTCCACACAAGAGTTTAAATACAGTCTGAGGACAGAGAGGGACATTAGAGATGAGAACCTCCACACAAGAGTTTAAATACAGTCTGAGGACAGGACCTCTCTGAGACCAGACATCCAGACAGCCTAAAGACACAGCATTACACTCATGTGGACACAAGGGGCAGAGTGCATCATGGGAGCGTCTCACCTGAGCGTCTCCAGTCTGCAGGGGGCGCTCTTCAGTCCAGAACACAGCAGCTCCACTCCTGAGTCCTGGAGGTCGTTGTTGGTGAGATCCAAATGTGTGAGACCGGAGGAGCTGAGGACTGAGGCCAGAGGAGCACAGCTGAGAGGAGACAGGCCACAGCCACAAAGACTGAGGACAGAGAGGGACATTAGAGACGAGAACCTCCACACAAGAGTTTAAATACAGTCTGAGGACAGAGAGGGACATTAGAGACGAGAACCTCCACACAAGAGTTTAAATACAGTCTGGACTCACAGGGCTTTGGTGGAGGCTCTGATCACAGGCAGCAGACCCAAGAGAGCTCTCTCTGTGGCCTGGTATTTCCTCAGGTCAAACTCCTCCAGGTCTGAGTCTGAGGACAGTAAGATGAAGGACAGAGCGGCCCACTCAGCAGGAGACATGATTCTATTCGAGAGCGCTCCTCTTTTCATGTTCTTCTGTATCTCCTGCACCAGACTGTGGTCGTTCAGCTCGTTCAGACAGTGGAGCAGGTTCAGACTTCTCTCTGCAGACACACCCTCTTCATTCAGCTTCTGTTTGATGTAATCGACTGTCTCCTGATTGGTTTGTTCACTTCCTGTGTGAGTCAGCAGACCCTGCAGCAGCTTCTGATTGGTCGGCAGAGACAGCCCCAGGAGGAAGCGCAGGAACAGGTGCAGGTGTCCGTTTGGACTCTGTAAGGCCTGGTCCACAGCAGAATGGTAGAAGGACTCAGGGCTTGTTTGTCTTGTTTGACCAGGTTTAAATAGTTTAAATAGGGATGATAATGTCTGTGTCTGTACTGATTCTGGACTCTCAGAGGAGTGTGGTGTCTCCAGCAGGTTCTCTCCAGAGCTGAAGAAGGTCTGATGGACGTGAAGAGCAGCCAGAAACTCCTGCACACTCAGATGGATGAAGCAGTAGACCTTGTCCTGGTACAGGCCTGGCTCCTGTCTAAAGACCTGTGTGAACACTCCAGAGTAAACTGAGGCCGCTGCAGCGTCCAGCCCACACTCGCTCAGGTCACTCTCGTAGAAGATCAGGTTTCCTTTCTGCAGCTGCTCAAAGGCCACTTTTCCCAGAGACTTCACCATCTCCCTGGTCTCTGGAGTCCAGTGAAGGTCCTCCCCTGATCCCTGGTGATACTTGATGTTCTTGACTTTGGCCTGCACCACCAGGAAGCGGACGTACATCTGTGTGAGAGTCCGGGGCAGCTCTGGTTCCTCTGTTTGTTCCAGAAGCTTCTGTAGAACTGTGGAGAGGATCCAGCAGAAGATCGGGATACGGCTCATGATGTGGAGGCTGCGGATGCTCTTGATGTGGGAGATGACGGCTGTGGCTTTGGCCTGGTCTCTGAGCCTCTTCCTGAAGTACTGCTCCTTCTGCGGGTCGGTGAACCCTCGCACCTCTGTCACCATGGAGACGCACTCAGCAGGGATCTGATTGGCCGCGGCGGGTCGTGTGGTTATCCAGAGGCGAGCGGAGGGAAGCAGCCTCCCCCTGATGAGGTTCACCAGCAGCACGTGCACTGAGGCCGACTCTGTGGGGTCGCTCAGGACCTCGGTTTTGGTGAAGTCCAGAGGAAGTCTGCACTCGTCCAGACCGTCAAAGATGAAGAGCACCTGGAGCTGTTGGAGGCTGCAGAGATCTTTGGATGGACTGAAGAAGTGGTGCAGCAGCTGCACAAGGCTGAACTGTGAGTCTCTGAGCACGTTCAGATCTCTAAAAGTGAACGGGAACAGCAGCTGGAGGTCCTGGTGGGCCCGGCCTTCAGCCCAGTCCAGACTGAACTTCTGAGTCAGGACTGTTTTCCCCACGCCGGCCACGCCCTTCGTCAGCACAAACCTGATTGGCTCTGGTGAGTGTGGGCGGGGTTTAAAGAGCTCTTCACATGTGATGGTCTCTGGAGCGGCCGGGCTCCTGGACACGGCCTCCATGAGTCTGACCTCATGTTCCTGGTTGACCTCTGAGGCTCCGCCCTCTGTGATGTAGAGCTCTGTGTAGATCTGGGCCAGGGGGGCGGAGTCTCCTGCTTTAGCCACGCCCTCAAACACACGGCCGAACCTCTGCTGCAGATCACACTTCAGTTTATCTCTGAACCCAACTTTACTCCCTTAAAACAAGACACAAAAGGTAGAACGTGAAACATTTCCATGATACCAATTCCAAAGCACTGTTGGCATTGTACTGTACTGTAATAAACATGGTAAAACTGACATTAAACGATTATAATAGTCTATATTTTTTGGTGTCAGCTTTCACCAGAAAGGTCAGAAATAAACGAGCTTCCTCTGGAGGCTTAAGGCCGTGTGACAGGTCGTGCTTCGGGCCTACAGCCAACTAAGGTGCGAGCAGTGCATAACTTTCCTAACTGACAAACTAGAGCCTGAATACAAATGCACATTACAAGAATATAGAAAATAACCAGACATGACTGAGCAAACTGCTGACAGAACATTACAGACATAATGTGAGACACAAGGCCAGAGGTAAAGACGCCCAAGATCAGCCCGAGCACGACAGAACAGATTAAATCCAATGAAATAACTCTGTTTACACGGATTAAACAACAAACACAGAGACAGGAGGACGGGAGGGCATCTGACACACAGGGAGACAGGAGTGTGGGAGGGCATCTGATACACAGGGAGACAGGCAGGCCCGGCCCTAACCATTTTGACACCCTAGGCAAGATTTCAGGTGGCGCCCCTTGGATTGCAAAAAAAATAAAATAAATAAATACTGCCAGAGTCCAGATACTCACAAGAAATCAAACAGTTCATAGTGACGATGTTTTAGACCAGTGGTGGGCAAACTACGGCCCAGGGGCCACAAAGGGTTCTAAAATTTGATGGAAGGGCCGGACCAGGAGCAGATGGATGGAGTGTTGTAGTCTGACTATGTCAACCCAGCAAATAAGACGAAAATAACTTCCAGGATCCAACAATTTACATGTGGCAGATTCAAACATCTCAGTTCAACATGTGCTCCATATATCAGCCGATGATTTTCCACTTCAAAAATTAACATTTTTCGTTTCAGAAGTTTTGACTTCCGTTTGATTGTGACACATTTGATAATTCTGTTGACAGTGTTGGGAAGGTTACTTTAAACTGTATTCCCTACAGATTACAGATTACAGACCCCAAAATGTAGTTTGTAATGTAATCCATTAAATTACTTAACTGGATTACTTGATATCGTCATGTTTTTTTAAAACTACATGAATGTAGCAACCACCTCCTGCAAATTCTTGTTTGGTTTTAGACCTGGTTTAGACCTGGTTTTAGACCTTGTTTAGACCTGGTTTAGATCTGGTTTTAGTCCTGGTTTAGACCTGGTTTTAGTCCTGGTTTAGACCTGGTTTTAATCCTGGTTTAGACCTGGTTTTAGTCCTGATTTAATGCTTGTTTACACATGGTGTAGACCTGCTTTAGACCTGGCTTAGTCCTGGTGTTAGTTCTGGTTTAGAGGTGCACAGGAGAATGCGAGGTCCACGCAGCGTATGCAACAAGACACAGTCCACGCGCGGTGTCCACACCGAACAAGAGGAAATGTGGCACGCGCCGTGCGGGAGCAGGTGCAGTGTGCGGCACACTAGATATATACTTGGCCGCAGTGCTTTATGGGAAGGTTTTCGGACCATGAGTGAGGAAGTCGTGTTCAAGATATAGTTCTACCCCCGGGCACTGTACACATGGCCCATGTGGATAATTTGGTTTTCATGTATCACTGTATCTAGAGTGCGCCATCTATTGGGAAACGCCAGAATTGCAGGGAAAATAAAACTAATAAATTTTATTGCAGTTCGTTCATGTTTGGTTGACGGGCTGTAGTTTGCCCACCCCAGTTTTAGACAGTGGAGGATTTTATCCCCCATCGCCGATTTTTGTGCTCGGCGCCCCCTAGTGGAGCGGCGGCGCCCTTAGCATTTGCCTATGTTGCCTAATGAAGGGGCCGGCCCTGGAGACAGGAGTGTGGGAGGGCATCTGGAGGTTCTTACTGCTGAGCAGGCGCTGGGCCAGATGTTTGTAGTTCATCTTCTTCAGGAAGTCCAGGGTGATGTTCAGGACCTCTCTGCTCTCCTCCTCCTCCTCTCCCTCGGGGCATTCTGGGTAATCTGAGGCCAGGAGCCTGTGGAACCTCTGCAGCTGCTGTCGGACAAACCGCAGGACCTGCTCCTCCAGAACCTGGAACCACAAACTGTCTGAAGAAGTGTTCTGAGGCAGTGTGCGTCACCCACAGCGCTCAGCTCCGAATGAAGCTCATCGAGGCCAGCGGTTACAGCGGCAAATCTGTAACTTGGGCCACAACTAACGATTCAAGATTTATTGTCATTGTCACAAGTAACAACGAAATTACATTTAGAGTATTGATATGCATGAGAAGTGCAGGTATTAGTGCAATTTAAATAGTGCAAATGCTAGAATGTAAACAAACACACAATATGAGGAGGAGGTACTTAGCATGAAACAACATCAGAGCAGGACAATAGAGGGAGACAGCAGTGGGATGGTAATGACAGTAACTGCATCAGTGCAAAGTCCAGATCACAGTTATGGCAGGTGTGAGTAGTGGAAGGTTTGGCCTGGGAGAGAGATTATTTTATTATTGATTAACAATTCCTTTTGTGGCTGGTGACCTAATCCCCCGTACAGCTCATGTGTGCGAGCGCCAACAGCACGACAGGTGTAGCTCCTGAGAAATGTCTCCCTGAAGGACAGTTTCAGTTTGAACCGTAGTCCGTATATCTGAGTGTTCTGAGTGTGACGTCTCCACAGAGTCAGTGTTCAGCTCAAATGAAGCTCCTGTTGCCACGGTTACAGGAGCGAATCTGGAGCCAGGCTCCATATTTGGAAATCCAACCGCGAGTATCATAGTAACACAAGAGCCAATCATGAGTGAGGAGGTTAAATGTGCCGCCCTCCTCAGAGCGGAGAAACTCTGCACCTGCACGAACCGCTGGATTTACTGATTCTGTAGAATAAGAAGGAAACTTTGAGCTTTTATCATCAAATTTTAAATAGTGAGTTTAAGACGTTGATTTATGTTCTTTTCTGTTATGTACAAACAACAACGAGCTGTCAATCAAACCTGTTGCTAACACTAGGGGGAGGGACCTCGGGGAATGAAGGCGTCTGATTGGTCCGTTATTTATGTTCAGATCTTGATTTAGGAATAAAATGGAGAAATGAAAGATACAGGATCCTGTGTCGCAGGTTCACACGAACATTTAAGAGCAAAATGACGAGGCTCAGAGCAGCAGGTCCAGAGGAGCCAGAAGATCTCAGTGTGAGTCAATGCGGAAAAGGAGAGAAGGAGCCGGAAGAGCCTCCTGGAGCACTTCCTGTTTGGCATGTGGTGGCTAACGGGTTAGCTTAGTCCACTCATATATACGGACTATGGTTTGAACAAAAGAAATAGAGACACAGAAGCAGAGACAGGGACAGGGGTGTGTGACCCAGAGTCTGATCTTTTCATTAATCACAGTAACACCACCACAGACCTGGAAGTTCAGCTCCGCCTGAGGCTCCTGACCAATGGGAATGCTCCGATCCTTGTCTCTGTTGACCAATAAAAACAAAGTCCTGGTTTAGTCCTGGTTTAGTCCTGGTTTAGTCCTGGTTTAGTCCTGGTTTAGACCTCTTTAAACTGTGAGACTGACCTGTGCTGTGCAGAAGATTCAGTTTGTGTTTGTTTAAAGTTGATGATCAAATCTCTGGAGGTGTCACTGCTCAGAGAGACTCCGCTGGGTCCAGGACCTGCTTCAGACCTGGCACAGTCCTGGTTTAGTCCTGGTTCTGACCTGACACTAAAGCTGGGAGACATGGGGGAGAAAGAAGATCCCCCATATTACCGTAATCAATCTCAATTTTCAAAACACAGACATGTGCACTTCATGTATAAAGGGCAGACTGTCGGGATCACTACAGATTTTATTTCGTGTTGATAGGACCAATTCATATTTAATGTCCTGTTTTAGTCCTGTTTTAGTCCTGTTTTAGTCCTGTTTTAGTCCTGTTTTAGTCCTGGTTTAGTCCTGGTTTAGTCCTGTTTTAGTCCTGGTTTAGTCCTGTTTTAGTCCTGTTTTAGTCCTGTTTTAGTCCTGTTTTAGTCCTGGTTTAGACCTCTTTAAACTGTGAGACTGACCTGTGCTGTGCAGAAGATTCAGTTTGTGTTTGTTTAAAGTCGATGATCAAATCTCTGGAGATGTCACTGCTCAGAGAGACTCCGCTGGGTCCAGGACCTGCTTCAGTCCTGGCACAGTCCTGGTTTAGTCCTGGTTCAGCTGGTCCTGGTCTGGGGTTCTCCATTTTCCTGAAATGAAACCGACACAGCTGGAGCATGTGCTGGGCTCAGAAGAGCTTCTTCCCCCAGGGCCCTCAGCCACTGGCCGCTTAGCGCTTTGGCTGAGGGCCTCACCTCAGCCTCGGTCACAGTGGGTGGAGGTGGCCCTCCACCCGTTTTTTGGCCTCTGCTTCTTTCTGTTGGCTGAGCAGAACTCAAATGTTACTTTTTTCTCAAATAGTATTTTATTGAGTGTTCATGTGCACAGTCACATTTGAAATGCAGCCTATTAAACTATAAATGTAGAGGCTAAACAAATCAAGTTTTCATTTCCTAAGTGAGGTTTTAAGTGGAGGTCAGGTTAAAACAGCATTTTGTTAATAATTTGCATTACTGTTTGAAGTAGCCACTGAATTTACATTTACTTTAACAACCTAAGGCATTAAAAACATGCCTTACGCTTTGGACGATATTTTTATATTTCATTTTTCGTTGCTTCCAAGTTCTTCTCTCCCCCGTTGGTTTGCACCTAAACGAAAATCAGATTTTATTCCTATTCATCGAGGCAAATAAGCGATGATCTTACAGCTGAATTAACTCAACTGAACAGTTCAAACTTCCGCACTGACTCGGCCGCAGTTTCCTCCAGGCGCCTCTCTCTCCTTTGCAGCTGCAGGTGTTTGATTCACCACAGAAAATGTCTTCTCCCCGTAGCCTCCATGAGGCCCTCGAGCTCCAGCTGAAGTGACTCCATCTCTTTTTGATCGTTGTCATGGTGATGCTCATGGTTTCGGGATCCACTGACTGTGGCTTTTTATAGTAGTCGTGCACGTGCGTAACTGGAGGTGAACCTGCTCAGAGCGGATTTACCTCATTCATATCAGCGGATCTGGAACCAGAAACTTAGAGTTTCTGTCTCAGAGTAAATAAACTCAAAGTTCAGGGATAGACTCAGAGTTTGTTTACCCCGCTTTCTGAAACAGCCCCCAGGCTTTGGGCTGGAAGGAAGGAAACAAGGAAGTAAATGCGGAAATGAAAATCTGTTTTTGGGGTCATGCGCCAATGAGCACAGGCCATTGAAAATAACAGGGCGCCATCTTGGATTCATCTTCCAGATTTTATTATAGTTCTGTGTTCAGACTTGGCCCTGTCGAAATAAAAGCCTCTGCATTTACCCACTGCAGAACGTATTGTGAAAGGACGGACACGGACTGCGCATGCGTCAGGCGCCGCTCCGTTATCAGAATAAACTTTTTTGTTCTGAGACTCCCCCTGGTTAAAGAGACGATTGTCTCAAATGCAGCAGAATCCGCGGGTTCAAAAGAGGAGTGGAAAATCAATGAAAACAGTTTGTTCTATCATGAGCTCCCCCACCCGCCAATCTGTGGGGGTTTCCACTGTGGCCCTTTTACGCGTTCTGCCCCGCGCACAAACTTCAGTTATGAAGCACTTTTTACCTTTAAACACATCACAGCTGGAGAAGGTGCTGTACACAAACAGAACAGACAAAGACAATCACAGTCACGTCTCAGCAGAACGATCAGATGCCCTGGACTCTGAAACGCGGCTTTAGCTGCGTCACGTTCGCGCGTGAAACGTAAACAAATAAAGAAGAAAAAGAAAAACGTCTTGAGTGAAACCTTCGGCACTAAAGAAGACACTGACTTACCAGAGTTATGCGCACATCCACAGTCACGGAGCCGCTCCCGTCACTGCTCCTCGAGAGCTCCGGGCGAAAGTGAAAATAAAACTGCGCAGGTCACAGATCAGCTCAGGAGCCGAAGCAACAAAGTAATAGTTTATTAAATATCTTTGCGGAGAGAGGCAGATACAGGGCCGTAACTCTGAGCTCGTCTCCAGCTTATATAAAAGTGTCTAAACATGTGAACAGTGTGAGACAGGAAACACCGGCCTCTAACTCTGTCTGTGAGGTGACACTGTGGTTTCTGCTGCGTCATGGTGTCCCAGAGCTGTGCCCGCGCACTATCCAGATCCTCCCTGTCCAGGACACAAGAGCACATGAAACACGACGTGAAGCTGCAGGGAGCAGCACAACCGCATTTTTCCATCACTCTCATGATCATGTGATGGAGATGTTTATATCACCTTATTAGAGACACACACACTGTTCACCTCAAAAACAAACATGCCCCTTGTACACGAGAAAGGAGAAAAATCAACATGAAGAATTGAGAAACCTCCTGTGGGCTCACCACCTGCAGAGGGGTTCATGGGGAAGGTCAGGTGCTATGAGGATTGGGCGGCAAGCTGCCCCTGCGACCCAGCCGGATTAAGCGGGAGAAGATGGATGGATGGATGGATGGAATTGAGAAACAAGATTTTTACAGAAACAACTGAAGCTTCAAACTGACTGGTAAAAGAAGTGACACACACAGACACACACACCCACACACAGACACACACACACACACACAGACACACACACACACACACACACACACACACACACAGACACAGACACACACACACACACACACACACACACACACACACACACACATAGTAAGGACCAAACATAAAGCAGCACTATGTGAACACACTGACTTTAATAAAAACTTTTACACTCTACAACAAAAACTACAGTGAAACTTAAGACTTTGTCTAGTCCTAATCCACTCCTGGGTTAGACCTGGTTTAGTTCTGGTTCAGTCCTGGTTTAGTCCCAATCTAATCCTGGTCTAGTCCTCATGTAGGCTGGGTCTAGTCCTGGTCTAGACCTCACGTGGGCCTGGTCTAGTCCTGGTCTAGTCCTGGTCTAGTCCTGGTCTAGTCCTGGTCCAGTCCTGGTCTAGTCCTGGTCTAGTCCTTACGTGGGCCTGTAGTAGACCCAGGGCTGCACTGGGGGCAGCATGAAGCAGGTCTGGCTGAAGACTGTGGGCGGGACTTGGACCAGGAGGGCGGGGTTTGGAGTGACGGACAGGAGGGGGGCGTATCCCAGCATGGAGGGAGCGGAGCCTGTGAACACAGGGGCGGGGCTGTGGAGCAGGGGGGCGGGGCCTTGCACCGGTACGAACACCTGGACAAACTGCCCCGTCTCCGGGTCGAGCAGCGCCTTCCTCTGCAGCGCTTTAAACTCCTGTCCCCAGGGCAGCGCCGGCCGCACACAGCCCACCGCCGAGCACTCGTCCTGGGCACAGCCGGACAGGAGAGGGGCCCGGGGCTGGAGCTCACCGGACGAAGACGCCCAGGCCGCGAGTGGATGAACACGCCCCACAGAGGAGCTCTGATTCTGCGCTGAGGACCGAGGAGCGTCCCTGGAAGAGAACCAGGGAGGGGCCACCGCCAGCTTCCTTTGACCTAGCGATGATCTCTGTTCCTGGGACGAGCCAGAGGACTGAGGGAGGTCTCTGGAGGGCACGCAGGGAGGGGGCTTTGTCTGCAGATGGTGTCCCAAAGACGAGGCCTGATCCTGGGAAGAACTTAAGGTGTGACAAGCCTCTGTGTGGAGCTCTCTGGAGGGGAACCTGGCAGGGTTCTGATCGACACTTTGTCCCAGAGATGCGGCCTGTTCCTGGGCAGAGGGTGAGGACCGAGAGCCCCGTGTCTGGAGCTTCCTGGAGGAGGAGAACCTGTGGGGGAGTGGCCGAGTGTAGCCCACAGAAGAGGCCTTCTCTGGGGCTGTGGGCGCAGGATCACGGGGCTCTCTGGAGAACCGAAGAGGGTCCACCTTGGGCTGAGTGCTCCCCACAGGGGAGGACTCCGTCTGGGTCAGAGTAAAGCCATGTGCGGCCTTTCTCTGGAGCTCTCTGGAGGGCCTGACTGTAGACTGACGGCGGCCCACAGAGGAGGCCTGATCCTGAGCAGAGGGTGAGAGCCGAGGGGCCTGGAGCTCTCTGGAGGAGAACCAGGGAGGGTCGTCCTCGTGAGGCAGACTGCGGCCCAGGGAGGAGGCCTGATCCTGGGCACAAGGAGAGGCGCGCGGGGCCCCTCTGGTGCTCTGCTCTGATTGGTCGGTGTGAGTCCGGGCCGCCATTGGCTGACTGCTGCACCTCTGTCCAGTGATTGGCTGACCGGACTCTGCTCTGCGCTGCGATTGGCTGAGAGAAGCGGCCAGTTTGATCACGTGACTTCTGGGGGGAGGTTTGGATTGGACGGGGGCGTGGGAGGAGTGGGAGGAGGTGTGAGGGGCGGGGTGCATCCTTTTGGACAGAACGTTCTTGATGAGACACGACGCCATCTTGGTTCTGGTCTCGTCCAGTGAGATGGACTTCTGCAGCTTCCTCTGGACCTGAGGTTCTCCTCTGTGAGTCTGAAGAGCTGAGAACGAGAGGAGAGAGTGAAAGGAGGAGAGGAGGGAGGAGAAGATGAAGTCAGACTGTTCTAGGAGTTAGATGCTGGGGGAAGTATGGTGCCCTGAGCCTCTGTCCTCTTATTCTAACTGCTCCCTCTCCTTCATCTCTGTCCCATAACCTCATGTTTTACAGACAAATCAGTTCACTGCTGTTCACCAGTGTCTCTCTCTTCTTCTCTTCCGCTCCCTTTGGGGAGTGGAGCTGGTTCAGATGGTTCAGAGGTTCCTCCCATGAGCAGACGCTGACCAGACCTTAGCTACCCCTCTCCACTCACCCACTCACCCATCTGGATGGAGCCCCACCTGTCTGGATGGAGCCCCACCTGTCTGGATGGAGCCCCACCTGTCTGGATGGAGCCCCACCTGTCTGGATGGAGCCCCACCTGTCTGGATGGAGCCCCACGTGTCTAGATGGAGCCCCACCTGTCTGGATGGAGCCCCACCTGTCTGGATGGAGCCCCACCTGTCTGGATGGAGCCCCACCTGTCTGGATGGAGCCCATGGATGTATAATAAGAGCTGGATAAGACACGCCCCCTCTATCCGTGACCGCAGATTGAGTTGTGGCCGAACAAAATATTGCACAATACATTTTTAGAGAAATCAAACTGCCCGTGTTCGGCTGACAGGGCGTCCACAGCTTTCATAATGGTCGGATTTTGTAGGGATTCTTCTGTATTTTTACAATATGAACTTTAAAAAAAATGTTTAATCGTCAAAGCGCCTAAAAATCAGCTTTGTAAGAGTTAGCCTAGCCCCGCTCTGAGCCCGCGCTCTAGCAGCCCGCGCTCTGATTGGTCAGAACGGCCAGTCTTGACACCCCAACAGTCTTGGGCTGCGTTGGGCTGCAAACAAGGAAGTAAATGCGGAAATGATTTTTTTATTTTTTTTTTGCGGTCATGCGCCAGTGAGCTCAGGCCATTAAAAACAACAGGGCGCCATCTTAGATTCATCTTCCAGATTTTATTATAGAGTCTATGATGGAGCCCCACCTGTCTGGACGGAGCCCTCAACCCAAATAAGCCGCTGTCCAGTCCCCCACACGTCTGCCTGTCCGTCTGACTCTGCTCTCTATAAAGTGACTGGTTCCTCAAAGCCTCAGGTCTGAAGGTGCCGCATGGCGACAGCTGTTGGCAACAGTGTCTGGAGATAATTTTCCCACACTGCACCTGCCGGAGGGTGTTTTGCTCTGGCACCAGGATCGTGTTTATCGAGAGACTGAGGATGGGACATGTTTTTCACTGTGAAGCCCATTGGGGCAACTCCTGTTGGCATTCTGGGCTCTATAAATAAATTTAATTGAATTGAAGAGGAGAGGAGGAGAGGAGAGGAGGAGAGGAGGAGAGAGGAGAGGAGGAGAGGAGAAGAGGAGAGGAGGAGAGGAGGGGAGAGGAGAGGAGAAGAGGAGAGGAGAGGAGAGGAGAGGAGGAGAGAGGAGAGGAGAAGAGGAGAGGAGGAGAGAGGAGAGGAGAGGAGGAGAGGAGAAGAGGAGAGAGGAGAGGAGAAGAGGAGAGAGGAGAGGAGAGAGGAGAAGAGTAGAGGAGAGGAGGAGAGAGGAGAGGAGAGGAGAAGAGGAGAGGAGAGGAGGAGAGAGGAGAGGAGAGGAGGAGAGGAGAAGAGGAGAGAGGAGAGGAGAGGAGAGAGGAGAGGAGAGGAGGAGAGAGGAGAGGAGAAGAGGAGAGGAGGAGAGGAGGAGAGAGGAGAGGAGAGGAGGAGAGGAGGAGAGAGGAGAGGAGAGGAAAACAGGAGGAGAGAGGAGAGGAGAGGAGGAGAGAGGAGAGGAGAGGAGGAGAGGAGGAGAGAGGAGAGGAGAGGAGGAGAGGAGAGGAGGAGAGGAGGAGAGAGGAGAGAGGAGAGGAGAGGAGGAGAGGAGAGGAGGAGAGGAGAGGAGGAGAGAGGAGAGGAGAAGAGGAGAGGAGGAGAGAGGAGAGGAGAGGAGGAGAGGACAGGAGGAGAGAGGAGAGGAGGAGAGGAGAAGAGGAGAGAGGACAGGAGGAGAGAGGACATGAGAAGAGGAGAGGAGGAGAGAGGAGAGGAGAGGAGGACAGGAGAGGAGAGGAGGAGAGGAGGAGAGGAGAGGAGGAGAGGAGAGGACAGGAGGAGAGAGGAGAGGAGAAGAAGAGAGAGGAGAGGAGAGGAGGAGAGAGGAGAGGAGAAGAGGAGAGGAGAGGAGGAGAGAGGAGAGGAGAGGAGAGGAGGAGAGAGGAGAGGAGAAGAGGAGAGAGGAGAGGAGAGGAGAAGAGGAGAGGTGGAGAGGAGAGGAGAGGAGGAGAGAGAAGAGGAGAGGAGAGGATAAGAGGAGAGGAGGAGAGGAGAGGAGGAGAGGAGAGGAGGAGAGAGGAGAGGAGAGGAGAAGAGGAGAGGAGGAGAGGAGGAGAGAGGAGAGGAGAAGAGGAGAGGAGGAGAGAGGAGAGGAGAGGAGAAGAGGAGAAGAGGAGAGGAGGAGAGGAGAGGAGGAGAGAGGAGAGGAGAAGAGGAGAGGAGAGGAGGAGAGAGGAGGAGAGGAGAGGAGGAGAGAGGAGAGGAGAAGAGGAGAGAGGAGAGGAGAGGAGAAGAGGAGAGGAGAGGAGGAGAGAGGAGAAGAGGAGAGGAGAGGAGGAGAGGAGAAGAGGAGAGAGGAGAGGAGAGGAGGAGAGAGGAGAGGAGAGGAGGAGAAGAGGAGAGGAGGAGAGAGGAGAGGAGAAGAGGAGAGGAGAGAGGAGAAGAGAGGAGAGGAGAAGAGGAGAGGAGGAGAGAGGAGAGGAGAAGAGGAGAGGAGAAGAGGAGAGAGGAGAAGAGGAGAGAGGAGAGGAGGAGAGGAGGAGAGGAGGGGAGAGGAGAGGAGGAGAGAGGAGAGGAGAGGAGGAGAGAGGAGGAGGTTTCTGGGGAGAGGGAGGGTCACCTGCGATCAGGCCCTTGTAAGCTCCGCCCCCGGGCTCAGGTAGGCTGTGTTGCCGTAGAAACTGGTGTGGGCGTGGCTGCTGCTCCTGAGGGCGGGGCTTGTTCTCTGGCAAATCCAGGTAAGGGTCTGGACTCCGGACCTGGAACAGAACCGGAGGATTCCTGAGGGAGGGCATCTGACATCTAAAACAAGTCTTGACCAGGACTAAACCAGGACTAAACCAGGACTAAACCAGAACTAAACCAGGACTAAACCAGGTCTAAACCAGAACTAAACCAAGACTAAACCAGAACTAAACCAGGACTAAACTAGAACTAAACCAGGACTAAACCAGGTCTAAACCAAAACTAAACCAGGACTAAACCAGAACTAAACCAGGACTAAACCAGGACTAAACCAGAACTAAACCAGGACTAAACCAGGTCTAAACCAGAACTAAACCAGGACTAAACCAGAACTAAACCAGGACTAAACTAGAACTAAACCAGAACTAAACCAGGACTAAACCAGAACTAAACCAGAACTAAACCAGGACTAAACCAGGACTAAACCAGAACTAAACCAGGACTAAACCAGAACTAAACCAGGACTAAACTAGAACTAAACCAGAACTAAACCAGGACTAAACCAGGTCTAAACCAGAACTAAACCAGAACTAAACCAGGACTAAACCAGGACTAAACCAGGTCTAAACCAGAACTAAACCAGGACTAAACCAGAACTAAACCAGGACTAAACCAGGTCTAAACCAGAACTAAACCAGGACTAAACCAGAACTAAACCAGGACTAAACTAGAACTAAACCAGGACTAAACCAGGTCTAAACCAGAACTAAACCAGGACTAAACCAGAACTAAACCAGGACTAAACCAGGACTAAACCAGAACTAAACCAGGACTAAACTAGAACTAAACCAGAACTAAACCAGGACTAAACCAGAACTAAACCGGGGCTAAACCAGGTCCAAACTTGGTCTAGACCAGGTCCAATCTTGGTCTAAACCAGGTCTAGACCAGGATTAAACCCGAACTAAAACAGGACTAAACCAGGTCCAAACTTGGTCTAAAGCAGGACTAAACGTGGTCATCTGACACAGGGGGAAAGCATCTTCACCCTGGGACTCACCTGGGACTGTGGTCTGGTTTGGTTTGGTTTAGCCTGGTCCAGTACGGGTCCCGGCTCAGGTCCTGGTCCTGGTCCTGGTCTAGACTCAGACTCGGACTCGGACTCGGAGGACTTGAGGACCGACGCTGAGAAGTGCAGAGACAGATCCTCCTCCGACCAATCAGAGAGCTCGTCTTCGTCCGACACACACACGTCCAGGTACGGCCCGAGTACTGCGAAAGTACACACAACACGTACTTTTACTGCGAAAGTACACACAACACGTACTTTTACTGCGAAAGTACACACAACACGTACTTTTACTGCGAAAGTACACACAACACGTACTTTTACTGCGAAAGTACACACAACACGTACTTTTACTGCGAAAGTACACACAACACGTACTTTTACTGCGAAAGTACACACAACACGTACTTTTACTGCAAAAGTACACACAACACATACTACCACTGCGAAAGTACACACAACACGTACTTTTACTGCAAAAGTACACACAACACGTACTTTTACTGCGAAAGTACACACAACACGTACTTTTACTGCGAAAGTACACACAACACGTACTTTTACTGCAAAAGTACACACAACACATACTACCACTGCGAAAGTACACACAACACGTACTTTTACCTCAAATGTACACACAACACGTACTTTTACTGCAAACGTACACACAACACGTACTTTTACTGCAAAAGTACACACAACACATACTTTTACTGCAAAAGTACACACAACATGTACTTTTACTGCAAAAGTACACACAACACATACTACCACTGTGAAAGTACACACAACACGTACTTTTACTGCAAATGTACACACAACACGTACTTTTACTGCAAACGTACACACAACACGTACTTTTACTGCGAAAGTACACACAACACGTACTTTTACTGCAAAAGTACACACAACACATACTACCACTGCGAAAGTACACACAACACGTACTTTTACCTCAAATGTACACACAACACGTACTTTTACTGCAAAAGTACACACAACACGTACTTTTACTGCGAAAGTACACACAACACGTACTTTTACTGTGAAAGTACACACAACACGTACTTTTACTGCAAAAGTACACACAACACGTACTTTTACTGCGAAAGTACACACAACACGTACTTTTACTGCAAAAGTACACACAACATGTACTTTTACTGCAAAAGTACACACAACACATACTACCACTGCGAAAGTACACACAACACGTACTTTTACTGCAAATGTACACACAACACGTACTTTTACTGCAAACGTACACACAACACGTACTTTTACTGCAAAAGTACACACAACACGTACTTTTACTGCGAAAGTACACACAACACATACTTTTACTGCGAACGTACACACAACACATACTTTTACTGCAAAAGTACACACAACACATACTTTTACTGCAAACGTACACACAACACGTACTTTTACTGCGAACGTACACACAACACATACTTTTACTGCAAAAGTACACACAACACATACTACCACTGCGAAAGTACACACAACACGTACTTTTACTGCAAACGTACACACAACACGTACTTTTACTACCAAAGTACACACAACACGTACTTTTACTGCCAAAGTACACACAACACGTACTTTTACTGCAAATGTACACACAACACGTACTTTTACTACCAAAGTACACACAACACGTACTTTTACTGCGAAAGTACACACAACACGTACTTTTACTGTGAAAGTACACACAACACGTACTTTTACTGCGAAAGTACACACAACATGTACTTTTACTGCGAACGTACACACAACACGTACTTTTACTGCAAATGTACACACAACATGTACTTTTACTGCAAAAGTACACACAGCATGTACTTTTACTGCAAAACTACACACAACACATACTTTTACTGCCAAAGTACACACAACACGTACTTTTACTGCGAAAGTAAACACAAGACATACTTTTACTGCCAAAGTACACACAACATGTACTTTTACTGCAAAACTACACACAACACATACTTTTACTGCGAAAGTACACACAACATGTATTTTTACTGCAAATGTACACACAACATGTACTTTTACTGCCAAAGTACACACAACACGTACTTTTACTGCCAAAGTACACACAACACGTACTTTTACTGCCAAAGTACACACAACACGTACTTTTACTGCGAAAGTAAACACAACACATACTTTTACTGCCAAAGTACACACAACACGTACTTTTACTGCCAAAGTACACACAACATGTACTTTTACTGCAAAACTACACACAACACATACTTTTACTGCCAAAGTACACACAACACGTACTTTTACTGCGAAAGTAAACACAACACTTACTTTTACTGTGAAAGTACACACAACACGTACTTTTACTGCCAAAGTACACACAACACGTACTTTTACTGCCAAAGTACACACAACATGTACTTTTACTGCAAAAGTACACACAACACATACTACCACTGCGAAAGTACACGCAACACGTACTTTTACTGCCAAAGTACACACAACATGTACTTTTACTGCGAACGTACACACAACACATACTTTTACTGCGAAAGTACACACAACATGTACTTTTACTGCAAAAGTACACACAACACATACTACCACTGCGAAAGTACACACAACACGTACTTTTACTGCGAAAGTACACACAACACATACTACCACTGCGAAAGTACACACAACACGTACTTTTACTGCGAAAGTACACACAACACATACTTTTACTGCGAAAGTACACACAACACGTACTTTTACTGCAAAAGTACACACAACACATACTACCACTGCGAAAGTACACACAACACGTACTTTTACTGCAAAAGTACACACAACACGTACTTTTACTGCGAAAGTACACACAACACGTACTTTTACTGCGAAAGTACACACAACACGTACTTTTACTGCAAAAGTACACACAACACATACTACCACTGCGAAAGTACACACAACACGTACTTTTACTGCAAATGTACACACAACACGTACTTTTACTGCAAACGTACACACAACACGTACTTTTACTGCAAAAGTACACACAACACATACTTTTATTGCAAAAGTACACACAACACATACTTTTACTGCGAACGTACACACAACACATACTTTTACTGCAAAAGTACACACAACACATACTACCACTGCGAAAGTACACACAACACGTACTTTTACTGCCAAAGTACACACAACACGTACTTTTACTGCCAAAGTACACACAATACGTACTTTTACTGTGAAAGTACACACAACACGTACTTTTCCTGCCAAAGTACACACAACACGTACTTTTACTGCCAAAGTACACACAACACGTACTTTTACTACCAAAGTACACACAACACGTACTTTTACTGCCAAAGTACACACAACACGTACTTTTACTGCGAAACTACACACAACACGTACTTTTACTGCGAAAGTACACACAACATGTACTTTTACTGCGAACGTACACACAACACATACTTTTACTGCAAAAGTACACACAACAGGTACTTTTACTGTGAACGTACACACAACACATACTACCACTGTGAAAGTACACACAACACGTACTTTTACTGCAAATGTACACACAACACATACTTTTACTGCGAAAGTACACACAACACATACTTTTACTGCGAAAGTACACACAACACGTACTTTTACTGCGAAAGTACACACAACACATACTACCACTGCGAAAGTACACACAACACGTACTTTTACTGCGAAAGTACACACAACACATACTTTTACTGCGAAAGTACACACAACACGTACTTTTACTGCAAATGTACACACAACACATACTTTTACTGCGAAACTACACACAACACATACTTTTACTGCGAAAGTACACACAACATGTACTTTTACTGCGAAAGTACACACAACACGTACTTTTACTGCGAAAGTACACACAACATGTACTTTTACTGCGAACGTACACACAACACATACTTTTACTGCGAAAGTACACACAACACGTACTTTTACTGCAAAAGTACACACAACATGTACTTTTACTGCGAAAGTACACGCAACACGTACTTTTTCTGCCAAAGTACACACAACACGTACTTTTACTGCCAAAGTACACACAACACGTACTTTTACTGCCAAAGTACACACAACACATACTTTTACTGCGAAACTACACACAACACATACTTTTACTGCGAAAGTACACACAACACTTACTTTTACTGTGAAAGTACACACAACATGTACTTTTACTGCGAACGTACACACAACACATACTTTTACTGCGAAAGTACACACAACACGTACTTTTACTGCAAACGTACACACAACACATACTTTTACTGCCAAAGTACACACAACATGTACTTTTACTGCCAAAGTACACACTACATGTACTTTTACTGCCAAAGTACACACAACACGTACTTTTACTGCGAAAGTACACACAACACGTACTTTTACTGCCAAAGTACACACAACACATACTTTTACTGCAAAAGTACACACAACACGTACTTTTACTGCGAACGTACACACAACACATACTTTTACTGCGAAAGTACAGACAACATGTACTTTTACTGCGAAAGTACACACAACATGTACTTTTACTGCGAAAGTACACACAACACGTACTTTTACTGCAAATGTACACACAACACGTACTTTTACTGCAAATGTACACACAACACGTACTTTTACTGCGAAAGTACACACAACACGTACTTTTACTGCGAAAGTACACACAACACGTACTTTTACCTCAAATGTACACACAACACGTACTTTTACTGCAAAAGTACACACAACACGTACTTTTACCTCAAATGTACACGCAACACATACTTTTACTGCAAATGTACACACAACATGTACTTTTACTGCCAAAGTACACACAACACGTACTTTTACTGCGAAAGTACACACAACACGTACTTTTACTGCGAAAGTACACACAACACATACTTTTACTGCGAAAGTACACACAACACGTACTTTTACTGCCAAAGTACACACAACACGTACTTTTACTGCAAAAGTACACACAACACATACTTTTACTGCCAAAGTACACACAACACGTACTTTTACTGCGAAAGTACACACAACACGTACTTTTACTGCAAATGTACACACAACATGTACTTTTACTGCCAAAGTACACACAACACGTACTTTTACTGCGAAAGTACACACAACACGTACTTTTACTGCAAATGTACACACAACACGTACTTTTACTGTAAAGTACACACAACATGTACTTTTACTGCCAAAGTACACACAACATGTACTTTTACTGCCAAAGTACACACAACACGTACTTTTACTGTGAAAGTACACACAACACGTACTTTTACTGCAAATGTACACACAACACGTACTTTTACTGCAAATGTACACACAACATGTACTTTTACTGCCAAAGTACACACAACATGTACTTTTACTGCGAAAGTACACACAACACGTACTTTTACTGCAAATGTACACACAACACGTACTTTTACTGCGAAAGTACACACAACATGTACTTTTACTGCCAAAGTACACACAACATGTACTTTTACTGCCAAAGTACACACAACACGTACTTTTACTGTGAAAGTACACACAACACGTACTTTTACTGCAAATGTACACACAACACGTACTTTTACTGCAAATGTACACACAACATGTACTTTTACTGCCAAAGTACACACAACATGTACTTTTACTGCGAAAGTACACACAACACGTACTTTTACTGCAAATGTACACACAACACGTACTTTTACCGCGAAAGTACACACAACATGTACTTTTACTGCCAAAGTACACACAACATGTACTTTTACTGCCAAAGTACACACAACACGTACTTTTACTGTGAAAGTACACACAACACGTACTTTTACTGCAAATGTACACACAACACGTACTTTTACTGCACAGGTCACAGGGGAAAACAGTAATATTACACACTCCACTCACAGTTCCCATCAGAGAGATTAATCACAAAATAAAAACAGTAAAAAAATGAATAAAAGGTAAAAAATAATCATTAATCATTTCTTTCCTTTGTGGACCTTGTTGGTTGAAGATTTGGTGATGGGGCAGATTTATGAAGCTGGTGGAGAATACGCCACATTACCACAGAAAAAGAAAAACATTAAAGTTGAACTCGGGCACATTTGAAGCTAAAGTTCGTTTCTAGAGGAGGTGGAATTCTGTCAGAAGCCAAAAAACGGCACAGATCAGTGTTTCCTCGGTGGAGATCTCACTGTGGCAGTGAGTCTGTCAAGGCAACAAACTAGTGCAGTGATGGGGGCAAGTTCTGAACTTCCACGTAAAACACCAATTTGCTTCACACTGAAGAAGCTTAACACCACTTTAACCCATCTGACAACAGCCACGAGTCTAACAAACCAAACGCTCTGCCTGGTTCACTCATTAGTGTCTGGAAACGTTAGAAAACATCTTTATAAGCACCTCACACTTCTCTCTGCTGATTTCTCACTGACACAGGCCAAAGCCCAAAAGACTCGATCGCCGACTTCAGAAGCAACAAGTGAAGATCGACGACTGACGATGAAGAAGAGAAACTGAAAGTTGTTGAAAGAAAATGGTTCGGTAATGTTTTTTTTTTTTTTTTTAGTGTGTTCAAAAAATATAATTCCCTCGTAAATAAATGGGATTAGAAACGACATCGACGATCGAGTCTTTTGGGCTTTGGCCTGTGGGAAATCAGCAGAGGGAAGTGTGAGGTGCTTCTAAAGTTGTTTTCTAACGTTTCCAGACACTAATGAGTGAACCAGGCAGAGCGTTTTGTTTGTTAGACTCGTGGCTGTTGTCAGATGGGTTAAAGTGGAGTTCAGCTTCTTCAGTTTTACGTGGAAGTTCAGAACTTGCCTCCATCACTGCACTAGTTTGTTGCCTTGACAGACTCACTGCCACAGTGAGATCTCCACCGAGGAAACACTGATCTGTGCCGTTTTTTGGCTTCTGACAGAATTCCACCTCCTCTAGCAACGGACTTTAGCTTCAACCGGGCCCGAGTTCAACTTTAACCGGAAACTCCACAGACCGACAGCGGGACACTTCAGACTGTGGGGAAAGGTTCATCTCTGTTATAGGCTTCTGGGCCCAGTGTAGAACTTTTAGTAAAATCTTAAATATAATGACTGAGGTGAGAAGTTTAACCTGTCACAGACTTTAAGTGTATCAAACCACACACAGGCACAGGCAGAACATACAAACTCCACACACAGAGGCAGAACATGCAAACTCCACACACACACAGGCAGAACATACAAATCTACACACAGGCAGAACATACAAACTCTACAGACACACACACACACACACACACACAGTCAGAACATACAATACACACAGGCAGAACATACAATACACACACTCACAGAACTCTTACAGTGATCAGGATCTGCTTTTCTCTGTGGAGGGACACATCGCTCAGCCTCCTCCATGGTCCTGGTTTAGACCTGGTTTAGATCTATTCTCGTCCTTCTTTAATCCCGGTTCAGACCTGGTCTGGTCCTGGTTCAGAGTGGGTGTAATCCTGGTCTGGTCCTGGTCTAGTCCTGGTCTAGTCTGGGTCTTGAGGGGGACTGAGGCCACCGTGAGAGTTGCTGGTGTCAGGCTGCAGGTTCTATTTCTGGACCAGACTCAGATTCAGTCCAGGGTCTGAGGAAACCCCCTCAGAGTCCGAGGATCAGGAGCAAACACGTTCTGCTCGCCTCTCCACAGACCTGACTCCAACCTGCCTCCTCACTGGGCCGGGGCGGGTTTAAAGCACCCATATGACACTATTCTCTGTTCTAATTTCGCTCATCAAAAACAAACCTGTTGTGTTTTGTTTTGAGTAACTCTTTATTATGAGTCTGTCTATGTCTCCAATGTGCCAAACGCTCTGTTCCACCTTGTGATGTCATGAAGTGTTAGTTTTTTGAGTGAACAGCTCCTTTTCCATTTAGTTCAGCAGAGATCGGGCGATTCCAGGAGCTGAAATGATCCAAATGATTCTAGTGAAGGTGTGTGGAGTTTAGAAACACAATGGAGCACTTCCTGTATCACCTCATGACATCACAAGGGGGTTCGAGAGAAGCTGTATCTGCCTCTGCCTGTATATATGTACAGCCCAGATTTGCTCTGCTCCTGTTTGCTTGAGCTGTGCTGCTGTTGGAATGTTCTAAATGTAATTAAAAAGGAAGAAAAAAGAAAAAAATATTATTATTATTATTGTTGTTGTTGTTGTTATTATTATTATTATTATATTTAATTTATGTATGTAATTTTTTTTTTACATCGGTCCAGTATACTTTATTTATTGCAGTTTGTATTTATTTATTTACTGTGTTTAAAAAAAAATAAAAACTATAAAAACATGAACCGCCCGTGTCACGTGACTGTGGTCAGATCCAACATGGCGGCGGAGGAGTTGCCATCGGAGTTCGACGTGGTGATCGTGGGCACAGGTACGGCTCGGGTCTGGTTCTGCCCCGGGTCTGAGGCTGGTCCGGTCTCGGTCCGGGTCTGGGTCTGGCCTCGGGTCTGGGCTCGGTCCGGTCCGGTTCAGATCCAAGTTTAAATCCTGCTGAATCAGAGCGGGGATGGGCGTTAGCTCCGTGCTAACAGACGCATTCATTCTCAATGGGGAAGGCTAAAGCTAACCAGCTGCGGATGTTTATCCCACGTAAATCTCAATAGATTCATGGTTAACAACATGAGCTGCTGTAATAATACAGCAGATTTAGTCCAATACTGACGAGATACGACAAAACATGTGCAAAAAAGAGCCGAGAACGAGAGAAAACTGCGCTAAAAGCTGCGGTTTATTATGCGTCAAATACGACAGCGTTTGCGCCAATCAGAGCCCAGAGTGCGGGTCACATGACCTGAGAGGAGAGGGTCTGAGGAGGAGCAAAGGGTCAGAGGAGGAGGAGAGGGTCAGGGGAGGAGGAGAGGGTCAGAGGAAGAGGAGAGGAGCAGAGGGTCTGAGGAGGAGGAGATGGTCAGAGGAAGAGGAGAGGGTCAGAGGAAGAGGAGAGGAGCAGAGGAGGAGCAGAGGGTCAGAGGAGGAGGAGATGGTCAGAGGAGGAAGAGGAGAGGGTCAGAGGAGGAGCAGAGGGTCAGAGGAGGAGGAGAGGGTCAGAGGAGGAGGAGAAGGTCAGAGGAAGAGGAGAGGTTTCAGAGGAAGAGGAGAGGGTCAGAGGAGGAGGAGAGGGTTACAGGAAGAGGAGAGGGTCAGGAGGAGGAGAGGGTTACAGGAAGAGGAGAGGGTCAGAGGAGGAGCAGAGGGTCAGAGGAGGAAGAGGAGAGGGTCAGAGGAAGAGGAGAGGGTCAGAGGAGGAGCAGAGGGTCAGAGGAGGAAGAGGAGAGGGTCAGAGGAGGAGGAGAAGAGGGTCAGAGGGAGTTAGTTGGGTTCAGTGAAATGTTTTAAGGGTCTCTCCATTCCACAGAGCTGATTCGGCCTTTCACATTTTTATTCTCTTTAAGTCTGTGGGAAAAGTGAGTCTGGAGCCGTGGAGCTACAAACTGATGAATCTAATATGATTTTTTTTTTTTTTTTTACTGAACAGGACCCTGAACGCTCAGACTCCCCCATGGTAACTTTCCACCATAGAGGCACACGTAGAATGTTATGATGTCATTGCTTTGCCTGGAATGTTCCACAGTACGACATTAAACTAATATGTCTCGCATTTAATCAATTCTCGGAGATTATATTTTCTCAAAACGGTCACAAAAGCGTGACCTCTGCAGTTCTGATCTGTAGCTTGGCCTGGTGGCATGGCTGCTTGTTTCCATGGAGATATTTAAATGAAATACTGTGGAACATTCCAGGAAAAAACAATAACATCCCTGTGGAGTGAAGCATGTGGTGTCAGAAAAGTTACAGCACCTTTAAATGTGTCTCTGTGGTGTTTTCCTCCAGGCCTGTGTGAGGCGGTGGTGGCGGCCGCCTGCTCCAGAGTGGGACAGAGAGTTCTGCACCTGGACCGGTGAGTGTGAGCGCCCCCCACAGGACACAGTGTGCAGCTGTGGCTCTCGGGGTTCAGCCACACGGAGTTTAGACTCAGTGATGTTTGGCCTAAATCTTGTCAATCCGGTCGATATTCCACGTGGGTGTTTTCCCTCGTTCTGCCCATTTAATCCAGTTCACAGACCGATAAATGTCCTGATCTGTGGCGGGGCATCAGGATTTATCTGAGGAGTCATTTGTCTGTCTCTGTCCCGCCTGAACGCATCACATGGTGATGCATCACATGGTGATGCGTTCAGGGGCACCTGCACAACACTGAGATTGTGTTGTTTTTGCGGCCGCTCAGTGTGAGTCTGGATTAAAGGACAGTTCTTAGTGCTGATCTGAGAGGAGCCTGTGTGAGGCTGAGTGTTGAAATGTGTTGGTTTGAAGCTCGTTTTGGTTCTTTCTCATTGGTTAGCGATTAGCTGCTGTAGCTCGCACACATAAACAGGCTGTTTTCTCTTCTGTTAGCGACTGTAAAGTGACTATAGTGGCCGTATATATGTTACTGGACACACACTGATATGTAAATGAGCTGTGAATAGAGGTGTGATTTATCGGCATTTAACAGATCATTAATTACCGCGACGCACACGCATTTACCGCTAAAGGCTAACAGCGGGAGTTTACTTACAGAACTTTCTTTACAGGCGAGAATATCGTACAAAAACACCATTAGGCCGAGCGACTCTTTAAATATGACGTAAAGAAGCAGAAGAACAAGAAATGTCGCCTAAATAAACCCGACTGAAAATCCAATACAGCCAAACCTAAGTTTTCTAAACAATTAAAGATTTACAGTGAATTTTTACGTCATAAATATATCCGCGATTATATCGGCAGCTCCAACTCCTATTTTATCAGTATCATATTGGCCAGGACCTAGTGTAAATGTTTAATTTACACACAAATTTACCACAGAAAACCATTAACCGACAGTGATGTTTACCCGACACCGCGGCACTTCGGCCGTTGTGAAAAAGTTCGATTGGTTTGTCCATATGTTTTTGTGTCCGCAAATGCAAACTTGTATTTTTACAAATAGATTTGTATTTGTAAATGTTTCTTTCTTTTCCAAAAAATACTAAATAAAATAAAATTGTAAAACTGAAAATTCAGTTTGTAAAATGTGATTTGCATTTGTGGATCAACAGTTACATAAATTCACAGGTTTCTTTATGACATATTTTTGAGACATTCTTTAGTGAAATCCACAAACACTGACGTATGAACGGCCGATCCACAGGCGTCCACTAGAGGGCAGTGTTGTTATAGGCGTTTAGGTCTGGTATAGTCCTGGTTCAGTCCGTATGCGTCACTAAAGTCCGTCATCTTCACTTGCTGATTCTGTAAAAAAGCTTCAGTTAAATGACGTTCAGAGACTTTAGACCATGAAGCCAGTACCAAGATGGCGGCGGGATTAACATCAAGAGGCTGAACGTGACTCTACTGTTCTATATCTATGATCATTTATAACATAAACATAACATCATTAATGATCAATAAGGAACTGGCCTCGTAGACCATTAATGTCACATACACACACCCCGTCCCTGTCTGTCCCTGCCTGTCCCTGTCTGTCCCTGTCTGTCCCTGTCTGTCCCTGCCTGTCCCTGCCTGTCCCTGCCTGTCCCTGCCTGTCCCTGCCTGTCCCTGCCTGTCCCTGCCTGTCCCTGCCTGTCCCTGTCTCTGCAGGAGGAGTTATTACGCCGGGGACTGGGCGAGCTTCACGTTTACCGGGCTCCTGTCGTGGATCCAGGAGCAGCAGGTAAAAACCCGTCCGTGCTTTAGAGTTTGGGCCCGGTCGCCAGGCAACAGTTATAATTTAATATAGTTTTACTTAAAGGCGCCAAATGGCAGAAAACTGACTCCTGCGAGTTTAAACCAAGCTGGAGTTGTGTTTTGTTTCATTCACATGTTTGAGGAACTCTTTATTAAGCGTCTGTTTACATCTGCAAAGCTCCAAACGCTCTGTTCCACCTTGTGATGTCATGACGTGGTAGTTTTCAAGTCAACAGCTCCTTTAGTTCATACGTAGAAGCTGCTGCACTGTCCTGACAGAACAGCCGCCATGTTGGGACTGGACACATTCTCCCATAAGAATGTGTTGGTTGTATGTTTTGTTGTGTTTTATGTTTTCTTTGTTTTTGCAGAAAATTCCAAAAAAAACACTGTGTCTATGTTTATATAAGAGAGTTGGTTTGGGTTTTTTATGTTCAGAAATAACATTTTTATAGCCACAAGTTTCACGTATTGATCACGCAGAGCTGCTGTAGTGCGCCCTCATGTGGCCGCTGACGTTTATTACACCTCACAGTGAATTCACCTCAAAACAGATTTAATGAAACCGTTTCTGAATGATGAGGATTGAGATCAGTGGAGACAATAGTTTTCTGTCACTTCTCTTTAGTTTCGTGAGTTTAAATCTCTTTATTCCCAAAGTAAACCTTTATTTTGTGTCTTAACTGACTTTTTTTGAGCTGTGTGTCCCCTGTCTCAGCTGATTTATACTGATTTGTCCCATTTTTAACGTCCCATTTTTGACCAATCTGATCCCCGCTAACAGTAAAGAGAGGCAAAAACTGTCATTTGTTTGGGTAAAATACAGAAAAGCTGCTTTAAAATGACAAAACACAAAGAAAATGCGACGATACTGACACATGTTAGTCCTGAATAGGCAAAGTGCAGAACAGTTTTCCTTGATTACGCACTCGATTCACAATTTTATCATTACCAACACCACAAACCGAGAGTGTCCCAGTTTTTTACTTTGAAAATTTGTGAGTGAAACTGAACTTCACCTGTGAAAAGTTGTTTATAGGTTAAAATGGCCGAATAAATAAAGTAAAATCTCTTTGCGTCAGCTCCTCTCCTCTGATTGGTCAGCTCTCTGTGTCGTAGGCGGGACCAGAGCCAGAGGAGCCGCCTGATTGGTCGTCTCTGCTGCAGGAGGGGGAGGAGCTCGTTCATCTGAACCAATCGTATTCGTCCATCAGTAACCTGCAGGTGCACTGCTACGTCAGGTACAGCACCTGTCAGAGGGACAGGACCAGGACAGGACCAGGACTGGACCAGGACTGGACCACGACAGGACCAGGACATGACCAGGACTAAACCAAGACAAGACCAGGACTGAGCCAGGACTAAACCAGGACTGGACCAGGACTAGACCAGGACTAGACCAGGACCAGGACTAAACCAGGACTGGACCAGGACTAGACCAGGACAGGACTAGGAATAAACCAGGACAGGACCAGGACTAGACCAGGACTAAACCAGGACTGGCCCAAGACTGGACCAAGACTGGACCAAGACTGGACCAGGACTAAACCAGGACTGGACCAGGACTAAACCAGGACTGGACCAGGACTAAACCAGGACTAGACCAGGACAGGACCAGGAATAAACCAGGACAGGACCAGGACTAGACCAGGACTAAACCAGGACTAGACCAGGACTAAACCAGGACTAAACCAGGACTAAACCAGGACTGGACCAGGACTGAGGTTTGTCACGTCATAGTTTTTGATTGAGTTTTGTTTCTACAGTGAAGAAGAGGAGGCACCAGCAGAGAAGAGAGAAAAAGAAACAGGTGAGAGAGAAAGAGAAGAGAGGAAGAGGAGAAAGAGGAGAGGGACGTGAGGTCTCCGTCAAACACACACCTAAACAAAAACTATGTCAGTCGTTTGAGCTGCTTTAGTTTTGGAGATATTCATGATTCTTAGGCCCTGAGGAAGCGTCAAAATGCTCGAAAACGCCCAAAATGGAGTCAGTCGTTTGTGCTGCAAAAAGTTTGATTTGTGTGATTCTGGTTCTTAAGATATTCGCCGTTTTATTTCGGTCGATGACGTCGTCCAGAACCTCAGAATGTGAAACAGCCTCAAAACAGGAAGAAAATGATAGAAAACGTTTGTATTTGGTTTATGTTTTGTTATGAGGCCGTGCACATGTGTTAATGCAGCGTGTAAATGTGGTTGATGGCGAGACAAAATAACAGGACATAGGCACAAAAACATTCAGTCCACACTTGACAAAGACATTAAAGATGAGTGAATATTAATAGAAACTGAAGAAATCTTGTCCTCTTTCTCCAATCTTAAACTCAAACAAATACAATCAGAAGGTGTCGCTGTTCAGAACTGAAATAGGGGACTCCAATTACTCGATGTCGTAACAAGATCTCCCTAAACGCATTTTAGCACATACCAGATTGAAGACCAGGATTCGTGAAGTTCAATTCAAGCCAATTTATTCACCTCACAATATTTCTGATACAGCATGCTGGGTTACAGGGTTCCCTGGGAAACAATCTAAGCGTGGATTCCCCGCAGGGCAAACCGAGCAACCACAAACATTTCTCTAACCCAGCTATTTAAAACATTTCATCATGAATATGCAAATATTGTAAACGCCTCTTGGTCCGCCTCCTCTTCAATCCCAGTACATTTCCATTTAATAACTTCTGTTTTGAAGCTCTCTTATCGACATCCAGTTTCGGGGAGTACGTTTCCCATCAGTCTTATCTATAAGGAAAAACATAACTTCGCCAGGTGGACGAAGGTCAGCCATATGTGTGTATGCTGTCTGCTTTTTAATGAGACAGGATGAACGAAATAGAAAAATGTGTGCGAGAAGAGACAGGAGTAACTTCATAAGCCATTGTGAGACATTTGTTAAAAACAACTTCATAATTTCAATATTGCAACAGCATATATGGCACACTTGAAATAAAGTTATAACTCTTCAAAACATATTAGTAAAATGAGAACTAAAAAGCTCATACAGCACAGAGATTAAAGACGATGAACACAAATCACAATCACACAACAAGACAGAGACATTTGCTGTGATGTTAAAACACACATTAGTTATGTTAGTTTTGGTTGTGACAGTTTTCATTTGTGCGAGTTTATTTCTAAAATTATGAATTATTATTTCTGTGTTAATTACACAAGGTCCTTTCCTCTCAGCTGACGGCAGCGACTTGAGCAAAACTTCACAAAACGAAGAAGAGAAACGATCTGAGGCAGTGGGAAAGTCTGTGTTATTCTATGAAATATGAACGAAACTCGGGTCACTAAAGACGGATCCAGACTTTTCCACAGCTTTTCAGGAGTTTTGGGAAGTTTTGCTGAAGCCGCCGCCGTCAGCTGAGCGGAAATGACCTGATATAATTACTCCAGAAATGATCATAATTTTAGAAATAAACTCGCATAAATGAAAATTGTCACAGCACAAAGCCGCACAAACGAAATACAAACGTTTTCTATAATTTTCCTTCTGTTTCACATTCTGAGGGGCTGGACGACGACATGGGCCCAAACGACTGACTCCATTTTGGGCGTTTTCGAGCATTTTGAAGCTTCCTCAGGGCCTAAGAATCATGAATATCTCCAAAACTAAAGCAGCTCAAACGACTGACAGTTTTTGTTTAGGTGTGTGTTTGACGGAGACTTCACAGAGGAGCTCAGGGCTCTACAGTGCACCCATTTCACTCGCATTTGCGAGCAAATATTTCGTCGTGCGAACGAGGAAAATAAAACAGTCGCACCTGTGCGAGTGCTTCTGCAGCACAATAAGGAGCTGCGCACAGACGCAACGTGACGAGTTAAACGTTCTACATGTGTCAAACATTTGGGGCAAACTCACACTAGGACTTCAGAATCGTGCCCAAGCCTGGATCGCCCCTAAAGCGCGACACGCCCAGCGCGAGCGCAACCGAACCGCACGAGACCTCCGCCCGCACACGACCCCAACATATGAGCTCCGGGTGTGCGGCGATATCACTCATACGAACAAACTCCGCTTCAAAACACACCCACGCCCCCTTAACCGAGGAGCGGCACCGCAGCAGGACCCACACCTGTCCCACCACTCAGTAGATTCCCCTGTGCCGCTGGACTTCCCTCTCTAAAGCGAGAGCTTTGTCTCGGTCTTGTCTCGGACTCGAGTGCATTTGGACTCGGTCATGTCACGGACTCGATGTCTGAATACTGAGTGCATCATATTTCATTACGGCCGCTGCTGTCGCCAGTAAACTTGTACCAGTGTGCGGGACCTGTGCGCTGGAGCCCGTGGACACTGCACCACCAGCGCGCGGCTTGTCCACAGCTCCACCCTCAGGGCAGGTTAAACATCCGCCCTGTGGAAAAAACTAATTTTATGTCAGTGTCGCACAGAGCAGAGCTACGGCACAGAGCAGGCGATATGTGGGCTGAAGTTTGCCAAAGAAAATGCCAAATTAATCTGTTTGTCACAACAATTTGAAAATACAGGTTTAAAAATTCTACCCACTTTATTGACATCGAAGCAGTTTTGTGTAAAGTGCCAGTGGAAGTTCTCTTAAAGAAGAGGTTCTCAAACTGTGGGGAGTGTTGTGTTTTAGTTTTAGTTTTTCCTCCTGATGCAGAAAAGAGGAGCCACTGTCTGTGTGAATGTTCTTGTCTGTTCGCTTAGGTCCAAAAAGGGGCGCAGAGTGTTTCAGTGCAGTACAGTCTGTTTGGCTTATTTTAAGGCTAAATGAAGATTAATCAGATGAAATGGAGACAGACTGATTAAAACACAGTGATTGTGCAGGAAAAGTACAGTCATAATTCTTTTGTGTTTTTTGTATAAAATTAATTCAAAGAAGTTGGTGTGCGCAAGCTCTGCACTGTAATAAATGTTCAAAACTAAAACCTATTTGTGCCCCATTTGTTTTTCTGTGCTCCTAAAATTTTTGACTTAGGGGCAAATGTACTCCTGAAAAAAAAAGTTAGTGTAGAGCCCTGGAGCTGCAGTTTGTGTTTGACATTTGTTTTGTTTTTTTCAGACTCTTCAGCTCCAGAACAGGCCCAGGACCAGGTCCGTCCACCCCTCACGACCCCTAACGACCCCCAACAACCTCCAACAAACCCCCAACGACTCCCAACAACCCCCAACGACCCCCAATGACCCCCAATGACCCCCAAAGACTCCCAACGACCTCCAACAAACCCCCAACGACTCCCAACGACTCCCAACGACCCCCAACGACCCCCAACGACTCCAAACTACCTCCAACAAACCCCCAACGACTCCCAACGACCACAAACAAACCCCAAACGACTCCCAACGACCTCCAACAAACCCCCAACGACTCCAAACGACCCCTAACGACCCCCAACGACCTCCAACAAACCCCCAACGACTCCCAACAACCCCCAACGACCCCAATGACCCCCAAAGACTCCCAACGACCTCCAACAAACCCCCAACGACTCCTAACGACCCCCAACGACCCCCAATGACCTCCAATGACCTCCAACAAACCCCCAACGACCCCCAACGACCCCCAACGACCCCCAACGACCTCCAACGACCCTCAACGACCTCCAACAAACCCCCAACGACCCCCAATGACCCCCAACGACCTCCAACAAACCCCCAACCACACCCAACGACCCCCAACGACCCCAAACGACCCCCAATGACTCCCAACGACCTCCAACAAACCCCCAACGACCCCCAACGACCCCCAACGACTCCAAACGACCCCTAACGACCCCCAACGACTCCAAACGACCTCCAACAACCTCCAATGACCCCCTCCAACCCCCTCACCTCACCCCCTAACTCTGCCCTCCCCTACAGGTCCCAGAGAGCCAATCAGAGCCCTGCGCCGAGACCGAGCGCCAATCAGAGCCCTGCGCTGAGACCGAGAGCCAATCAGAGCCCTCCGCCGAGACCGAGAGCCAATCAGAGCCCTGCGCCGAGACCGAGAGCCAATCAGAGCCCTGCGCCGAGACCGAGAACCAATCAGAGCCCTGCGGCAAGACTGAGAGCCAATCAGAGCCCTGCGCCGAGACCGAGAGCCAATCAGAGCAGAGGAGGCTGACTCTGGCAGATTTAGTGAGAGAAGGACGACGCTTCAACATCGACCTGGTGTCAAAGGTCAGGGAGGGCATCTGACGCACGGGGAGGGCATCTGATGCACGGGGAGGGCATCTGACGCACGGGGAGGGCATCTGACGCACGGGGAGGGCATCTGACGCTCGGGGAGGGCATCTGACGCTCGGGGAGGGCATCTGACGCTCGGGGAGGGCATCTGACTCTTGTGTTTCCTGCAGCTGCTGTTTTCTCGTGGCTCACTGGTCGATCTGCTCATCCAATCAAACGTCAGTCGCTATGCAGAGTTCAAGAACGTGAGCAGAGTCCTGACCGTCCTCAACGGCAACGTCACCCAGGTAAGACCAGGACTAAACCAGGACTGAACCAGGACTAAACCAAGACTAAACACCAGGAATAAATCAGGACTGAACCGGGACTAACCCGGGACTGAACCAGGATTACACGGGACTAAACCAGGTCTAAACCAGGCCTAAACCGGGACTGAACCAGGACTGAACTCTCGTGTCAGGTCCCGTGCAGCAGAGCAGACGTGTTTTCCAGTCGGCAGCTCTCCGTCGTCGACAAGAGGAAGTTAATGAAATTCCTCACTTCCTGTTTGGATGAGAACGACCCGCCCACAGGTGAGAGCGGCCAATCAGACCCCAGAGGAATGTTCCACAGTATGACTATAAACTTTTCTATTATTACATTACAGGTAGTTTTATATCATAAAAAATACCTAGAAAAATAGACATTCTGACTGTGAGTGGGGTCTCCTCCCAACAGATCTGACCTGTGACCTTGAAACATTCCAGACAAAGCAATAACATCTTTATGGAGACGGGCATTAGGACCCTCTTCTGGAAAAGTTACACAGTGCAGCTTTAATGGCCTGTTTGTGCGCAGAGTTTGTGGGACGCCCGTACATGGACTTCCTGGAGCACCAGTCGTTGGGGGCGGAGCTGCGACACTTCCTGTTTTACTCCATCGCCGGGGCGACGGAGGACACGCCCACGGAGGTGGGGCTGGCCTCCACCCGGCACTTCCTGCGCTGCCTCGGTCGCTACGGCAACACGCCCTTCCTGTTCCCAGTCTACGGCCTCGGAGAGATTCCACAGTGCTTCTGCAGGTCTCCTCCTCTCCTCCTCTCTCCTCCTCTCTCCTCCTCCTGTCTCCTCCTCCTGTCTCCTCCTCTCCTCCTCTCTCCTCCTCCTGTCTCCTCCTCCTGTCTCCTCCTCCTCCACTCTCCTCTCCTCCTCCTGTCTCCTCCTCCTGACCTCTCCTCTCCTCCTACTGTCTCCTCCTCCTCCACTCTCCTCTCCTCCTACTGTCTCCTCCTCCTCCACTCTCCTCTCCTCCTACTGTCTCCTCCTCCTCTTTCCTCCTCCTGTCTCCTCCTTTTGTCTCCTCCTCCCCTCTCCTCCTCCTGTCTCCTCCTCCTCCACTCTCCTCTCCTCCTACTGTCTCCTCCTCCTCCACTCTCCTCTCCTCCTACTGTCTCCTCCTCCCCTCTCCTCCTCCTGTCTCCTCCTTTTGTCTCCTACTCCCCTCTCCTCCTCTCCTCCTTTCTCCTCCTCCCTCCTCCTCTCTCCCCATCCTCTCTTCTCCTCCTCTCCTCCTCTCTCTTCCTCTCCTCCTCTCCTCCCCTCTCCTCCCCTCTCCTCCTCTCCTCCTCTCCCCCTCTCCTCCTCTCTCCTCCTCTCTCCCCCTCTCCTCCTCTCTCCTCCTCTCCTCTCTAGTGCCCCCTCTGTTTGTTTCAGGATGTGCGCTGTTTTCGGGGGGATTTACTGCCTCAGACACTCGGCCCAGAGTCTGGTCCTGCACAAAGACACCAACAGGTACTGCTCCTGCCTCCTCCTGCCTCTCACCTGCCTCTCACCTGCCTCTCACCTGCCTCTCACCTGCCTCTCACCTGCCTCTCACCTGCCTCTCACCTGCCTCTCACCTGCCTCTCACCTGTCTCTCACCTGTCTCTCTGTCAGGTGCGTAGCTGTGGTGGACAGTCGGGGACAGAGGATCAGCTGTTCTCATTGTGTCCTGGAGTCTGGACTTTTGGACACTGCTCAGACCGAGACCAGGACCAAGACCAGGTCTGGATCCGCTCCTCCTCAGGACTCGGAACTCTAAAATTCAAAACAAACAAGAATCAATCATTTATTTTCCAATTTTCAGGTCGACATCGAGAGCGATCCTCATCACAGACCGATCGATCCTCCCCTCAGACTCAGAACTCAACCAGGTCGGAACCGGGACTGAACCAGGACTGAACCAGGACTGAACCAGGACTGAACCAGGACTAAACCAGGACTAAACCAGGACTAAAACAGGACTAAACCAGGTCTAATCCAGGTCTAATCCAGGTCTATTTCCATGGTAACAGGTGTCTCTGGTCTCTGTCCCTCCTCTGGAGCCTGGATCTCCTTCGGTCCGTGTCGTGGAGCTGAGCCCCTCAACCATGACCTGCATGAGCGGCACCTGTGAGTACTACAAATACTACTACTACTACTGTTACTACTACTACGACTACTACTACTGCTACTACTGCTACTGCTACTGCTACTACTACTGTTACTACTACTACGACTACTACTACTGCTACTACTGCTACTGCTACTACTGCTACTGCTATTACTACTACTACTACTGTTACTACTACTACTATTACTACTTTTACTACTGTTATTACTACTACTGTTACTACTACTATTACTACTTTTACTACTACTACGACTACTACTGTTACTACTACTACTGTTACTACTACTATTACTACTACTACTGTTACTACTACTACTATTACTACTTTTACTACTGTTATTACTACTACTGTTACTACTACTACTACTACTATTACTGCTATTACTACTACTACTACTACTGTTACTACTACTACTATTACTACTACTACTACTGCCACTACTACTGCTACTACTACCTATCTTAGAGAGGGGGAGGAGCTTGGAGTAGAGCCGCTGCTCCTCCATATGAGGGTAGGGCCTCTGTTCTGATGCGTCCTGGACGACCCCAGATAAGAGGAAGAAAATGGATGGAACATGGAAATAACCCCCCCCCCCCCCCATCTCTCTTTCAGACCTGGTGCACCTTACCTGTCCGTCCACAGGCTCCGCCCACCAGGACCTGTTTCCCGTGGTAACCAACCTCTTCACGACCCCCGAGTCACCTGACCACGGTGAGGGAGGGCATCCGACACACGGGGAGGGCATCTGAGTTTATTATTATTATTATTATTATTAATAATAATAATAATAATAATAATAATAATAATAATAATAATAATACATTTGATTTAGTTTAGACCTAGTTAAGTCTTGGTTTAGTCCTGGTTCAGTCCTGGCTCAGTCCTGGTTTAGTCCTGGTTCAGTCCCAGTTTAAACCTGGTTTAGTCGTGGTTCAGTCCTGGTTTAGTCCAGGTTTAATCCAGGTTTAGTCCTGGTATAGACCTGGCTCAGTACTGGTCCAGTCCTGGTTCAGTCCTGGTTCAGTCCTGGTTCAGTCCTGGCTCAGTGCTGGCTCAGTGCTGGCTCAGTGCTGGCTCTGTGCTGGCTCAGTGCTGGCTCAGTGCTGGCTCAGTCCTGGCTCAGGCCTGGCTCAGTCCTGGCTCAGTCCTGGCTCAGGCCTGGCTCAGGCCTGGCTCAGGCCTGGCTCAGGCCTGGTTTAGTCCACAGTGGAAGGGCATCTGGCTCTCTGTTTCAGGAGGTCCGTCCGTTCTCTGGAGTTTGTACTTCAACATGGCGGTGTCCTCAGAGGTCGAAGGTCGGGAGCTGCCGCTGAACGTCCATGTGGGCCCCGCCCCCGACTCCGCCCTCGGCCACGACCTCACCGTCACCCAGGTGACGCTAACAGGAGGCACTGCTCTGTCTGAGCACCTGATTAACCACAGCTTTGTTACGCAGTCTCCTTTAGTCCTGCTTTAGTCCTGCTTTAGTCCTGCTTTAGTCCTGCTTTAGTCCTGCTTTAGTCCTGGTTCAGTCCTAGTTCAGTCCTAGTTCAGTCCTGGTTCAGTCCTGTTTTAGTCCTAGGTGGCACGGTGGCTGAGTGGCTAGCACTCATGCCTCACAGCAAGAAGGTTGCGGGTTCAATCCCCGGGTCGCCGGGGCCTTTCTGTGTGGAGTTTGCATGTTCTCCCCGTGTCTGGATGGGTTTCCTCCGGGCACTCCGGTTTCCCCCATCAACTCAAAACATGCACTGTAGGTGTAAAAGTTGTGTGAGTGAGTGTTGGTGGTGGTCGGAGGGACCGTTGGCGCCGCTTGGCTTGGCAGCCGCGCCTCCGTCAGTCTGCCCCAGGGCAACTGTGGCTATAACAGTAGCTTACCACCACCGGGTATGGAGTGAATGAAGAATGCTCTGTAAAATGCTGTGTAAAGCACTTTGGGGACATGTGTCTGTGTAAAGCGCTATATAAATAAACCTTACCTTACCTAGTTTAGTCCTGATTCAGTCCTGGTTCAGTCCTGGTTCAGTCCTGGTTCAGTCCTGGTTCAGTCCTGATTCATTCCTGGTTCAGTCCTGGTTCAGTCCTGGTTCAGATCTGGTTTAGTCCTGGTTCAGTCCTGGTTCAGATCTGGTTTAGTCCTGGGCTAAACTAAGCAGAAAGCTGAAACACGACTGAAAACTTCTTTTTGTTTTTAGGCTGAGAGAATTTTCCAAAAGATCGTTCCAGGAGAAGAGTTCTGTCCTCCAGCTCCAAACCCTGAAGACATCATCTACGAGCCGGATCCTACGGAAACGACGGAAATGACGGAAATGACGGAAACTATGGAAACTACAGAAACAGACCCAGGGAGTACGGAACTGTCCAATGTTTCAGAAAACTGCCCTGAGACTGAGGAGGAGAGAAGGAACCAACAAGAAGAGTGACGAAAGACCTGGTTTAGACCTGGTTTCGACCTGGTTTAGTCCTGGTTTAGTCCTGCTTTTGTCCTGGTTCAGTCCTGGTTTAGTCCTGGTTCAGTCCTGGTTCAATCCTGGTTCAGTCCTGGTTTCGACCTGGTTTAAGCCTGGTTTAGACCTGGTCTGGTCCTGGTTTAGTCCTGGTTTAGACCTGGTTTAGGCCTGAGATGTCGCTCGAATTTGTGCAAAATATTTAAAATTGCCTTTTGTTTTTGTTTTTTTGACGCTGTATAAAATAAAGGTTTAAACAAATATGTCACCTTCCACTGTTCACCTTCCACTGTTCACCTTCCACTGTTCACCTGTCATAAGATTGTAGGACTCACTCCTTTTCACTCCAAAAAGTGAAACAAATTTTTAGACTGGAAGGGAGCACTTTAATATGAACTTTATTAAACCAGTAAAACACACTTTAATATGAACTTATTAAACCAGTAAAACACACTTTAATATGAACTTTATTAAACCAGTAAAACACACTTTAATATGAACTTATTAAACCAGTAAAACACACTTTAATATGAACTTATTAAACCAGTAAAACACACTTTAATATGAACTTTATTAAACCAGTAAAACACACTTTAATATGAACTTTATTAAACCAGTAAAACACACTTTAATATGAACTTATTAAACCAGTAAAACACACTTTAATATGAACTTATTAAACCAGTAAAACACACTTTAATATGAACTTTATTAAACCAGTAAAACACACTTTAATATGAACTTATTAAACCAGTAAAACACACTTTAATATGAACTTTATTAAACCAGTAAAACACACTTTAATATGAACTTTATTAAACCAGTAAAACACACTTTAATATGAACTTTATTAAACCAGTAAAACACACTTTAATATGAACTTTATTAAACCAGTAAAACACACTTTAATATGAACTTTATTAAACCAGTAAAACACACTTTAATATGAACTTATTAAACCAGTAAAACACACTTTAATATGAACTTTATTAAACCAGTAAAACACACTTTAATATGAACTTATTAAACCAGTAAAACACACTTTAATATGAACTTATTAAACCAGTAAAACACACTTTAATATGAACTTTATTAAACCAGTAAAACACACTTTAATATGAACTTTATTAAACCAGTAAAACACACTTTAATATGAACTTTATTAAACCAGTAAAACACACTTTAATATGAACTTATTAAACCAGTAAAACACACTTTAATATGAACTTATTAAACCAGTAAAACACACTTTAATATGAACTTTATTAAACCAGTAAAACACACTTTAATATGAACTTTATTAAACCAGTAAAACACACTTTAATATGAACTTTATTAAACCAGTAAAACACACTTTAATATGAACTTTATTAAACCAGTAAAACACACTTTAATATGAACTTTATTAAACCAGTAAAACACACTTTAATATGAACTTTATTAAACCAGTAAAACACACTTTAATATGAACTTATTAAACCAGTAAAACACACTTTAATATGAACTTTATTAAACCAGTAAAACACACTTTAATATGAACTTTATTAAACCAGTAAAACACACTTTAATATGAACTTATTAAACCAGTAAAACACACTTTAATATGAACTTTATTAAACCAGTAAAACACACTTTAATATGAACTTTATTAAACCAGTAAAACACACTTTAATATGAACTTTATTAAACCAGTAAAACACACTTTAATATGAACTTTATTAAACCAGTAAAACACACTTTAATATGAACTTTATTAAACCAGTAAAACACACTTTAATATGAACTTATTAAACCAGTAAAACACACTTTAATATGAACTTTATTAAACCAGTAAAACACACTTTAATATGAACTTTATTAAACCAGTAAAACACACTTTAATATGAACTTATTAAACCAGTAAAACACACTTTAATATGAACTTTATTAAACCAGTAAAACACACTTTAATATGAACTTTATTAAACCAGTAAAACACACTTTAATATGAACTTATTAAACCAGTAAAACACACTTTAATATGACACAGTATCAAAATATAAAAAAGGAAAAAGTGAAAATAGTTTATAAACAGATTAATTCAAATCCAATCAGTAGTCGGGTAACTTCTGGATAAACTAAGCTCAATCGGGTAACAACAGAAGCTAACAATGCTAACAATGCTAACAATGCTAACAGATTTATATTTACACAAACCTTACTCATCCACAAGGGTAATTATAATAATGTAATATAATATAATAATAGAGTTAAACATATAGATGGTCATACTAAATTCTAAATAAGTAGCAAAAAGAGCAAGAGACAGGTTTCAAATAAGACAAAATTATATAAATGTCAAAGTCAAAATAACAATAAAAATGACATAAAATATAAAATGACAGCTTTATACAAGAAATCATAAAAATACAAAGGAACAAGGATATGATGATTGACAGGAAGTTGCTATAGACACGGCTCATCTAAACCAGGTCTAAACCAGGGCTAAACCAGGACTAAACCAGGTCTAAACCAGGTGTAAACCAGGTCCAAATCAGTTCTAAACCAGGTCTAACCAGATCTAAACCAGATCTAAAAAAACAGGACTAAACCAGGTCTAATCCAGGAATAAACCAGGTCTAAACCAGTACTAAACTAGGTCTGAACCAGATCTAAACCAGAACTAAACCAGGTCCAAACCAGGTCTAAACCTTTATGAAAAGTTTAAATCCACCATTTCCACAGAAAGTGAGGATATATATATATTTTAACCTTTATTTACCCAGGAAAGTCCCATTGAGACACTAATCTCTTTTTTAAGGGAGTCCTGCCATGATCACATCACTTTCACACTAGGCAATGTGGGTGAAATGTCTTGCCTGAGGACACAACGACAGGTTTTTGTGACTGGCGCCCCCCTGTGGCACCTGGAATTCCCAGTGTCTCCAGCCAAGTACTAACCAGGCCCTGCTGAGCTTCTGACGGGATCAGGCTTTGACGAGCCGGTATGGCCACAAGTAACAATCTGACGATGGCCACATTTACGTGATTTCAAATTAAAATATTCTCCTTCAAGTTTTCATTGAAAGAATAATTTCGAACTGAAGTTTCCACTCAGCGCTGGGGGTGGGGAAGGTTCTGATTGGACAGCGACACAAACGTATTTCCGTCTTTGGGAAGAAAACCCGCACTTCAGCTGCTCCCGGCTTTTCTGTCATCTCGGTTTGTCGTTTCGCCGCCGACACAAACACGATCCAAACTTTTTTCACCATCTTCATCACGTCAGAAGAGCGACACAACAAGCATTTGCTAAATAACTGATCAAATTAAAGCTCTGAACGTGGCAAGTGAGCTGTGCCCAAACAACGGTTACTATAGCAACAGCAGCCAAAAAGGATCTGGGCATGCTCAGTGTGAACAACGAGACAAATCAGGTAATGACAAATGCTAATGACGCTAATGATGCTAATAACAGCCAGATCTGTGACATGTATCAGAAACAGGACCAACACGGATCTGAACCGGTATGAAACAGGACCAACACGGATCTGAACCGGTCTGAAACAGGATCAACACGGATCTGAACCGGTATGAAACAGGACCAACACGGATCTGAACCGGTCTGAAACAGGACCAACACGGATCTGAACCGGTCTGAAACAGGACCAACACGGATCTGAACCGGTCTGAAACAGGACCAACACGGATCTGAACCGGTCTGAAACAGGACCAACACGGATCTGAACCGGTCTCACTCACAGCTCTCTTCTGCCTCTCTCTAGCGCCGCCTCGCCCCTGACCTGAAACAACAAAAAACAAAACAACAGGTCAGAAACCAGGTCACAAGCAGTTCTAAACCAGGACTATACTCGGTCTAAACCAGATGTAAACCAGGTCTAAACCAGGTCTAAACCAGGACTAAACCAGGACTAAACCAGGTCTAAACCAGGACTAAACCAGGACTAAACCAGAACTAAACCAGGACTAAACCAGGACTAAACCAGAGTAAACCAGGACTAAACCAGGTCTATACTAGGTCTATACTAGGTCTAAACCAGGTCTAAACCAGATCTAAACCAGGACTAAACCAGGACTAAACCAGGTCTAAACCAGGACTAAACCAGGACTACACTAGGTCTAAACGAGGTCTATACTAGGTCTACACCAGGTCTAAACCAGGACTAAACCAGGACTAAACCAGGACTAAACCAGGTCTGAACCAGGACTAAACCAGGACTACACTAGGTCTAAACGAGGTCTATACTAGGTCTACACCAGGTCTAAACCAGGACTAAACCAGGACTAAACCAGGTCTGAACCAGGACTAAACCAGGACTACACTAGGTCTAAACGAGGTCTATACTAGGTCTACACCAGGTCTAAACCAGGACTAAACCAGGACTAAACCAGGTCTAAACCAGGACTAAACCAGGACTAAACCAGGTCTAAACCAGGACTAAACCAGGACTAAACCAGGACTACACTAGGTCTAAACGAGGTCTATACTAGGTCTACACCAGGTCTAAACCAGGAATGAACCAGGTCTAAACCGGGTCTATGGACATATTCACACCCACTGGCTTCAGTCCAATTAAAACGGACTAGAGTTCGATTCCCCTGATAGTCTGGACTTTATTGTATATAAAGACCTCCTCAGATGGGTCTCAGTCTCGCTCAGAGGTCGCTCATCTTTATTCACACCTGAAATAAAGTCCAAACTTGCAGGGGAATCAAACTCTTGTCTGTTTTAATTGGACTTAAGCCAGTAGGTGTGATTACGCCCTAAATCTGGTCTGAACTGGATTTAAACCACGTCTAAAGCAAGTTTAAATCAGTACTAAAGCAGGACTAAACTGTGACTAAACCGAATCTGAACAAAGTCTGAACCAGGTCTAAACCAGGTCTATAGTCAGGACCTTGCAGTAGTAGTAGTACATTGGGAGGATGTACAGGAGCTTCAACAGAAGAATCACCACGACTCTGATGATCAGGTCTGAGTCTGACTCTGCAACACAAAAGAACCCAGATCAGACCAGGACCAGGATCAAGACCAGGAGCAGGACCCTCCCCTGAGTCTGTATGTGTACGTACCTCCCAGGGAGAGCTGGAGGATGGAGCTCTGAGAGGAGAAGCTGTGGTTAAACACCTGCAGGAGGTAAACACAGGTGTAGTTTCCTTTGTGGGCGTGGCCAGCGTCAGAGAACAGGAAGTAGGCGGAGTGATTGACGGCGGGCAGGGTGCGGTTCTGAGCGGGGGGCTCGGTGGGAGAGAGGAGCCGGAAGGAGCCGCCCGGGTACTGTGGCTCCACGGAGCATTGGACCCTGAACTTTGAGCCCAGCTGCACCCGCAGCCCCTGAGGCCGGACCTCAGAGGCCCCGTCAGACACAGACACGGAGATGATTGGACGATTCAGGAGGTCTGTGGAGACACGGGATTGGACAGTTCAGTCTGTGTGAGTGATAATAATAATTGTTAGAATAAAATGCTTATAATGATGAGGTTATTAAAAAATGTACATCTAAGTTAAAAGGTCTCAATTGCAGAGAATGAAAGGGCCTGTGTTAACGCTATCTCTGCTAAAACCAGATGTGTGACCTCTTATGACCTTTTCCCTCCTTGCAGGACTGTTCACATCGTAAATTTGTACCTATCTGATCCAATGTAAAACAAAGTCATGATATACTTCACTATGTTATCTGTGGTAAGCTTAACGAGATTATGTATACGTTGATCAGGTTGCCTTTGTACTGACATGATGGATTGTTTGAAATTAATAAAACCGTACTGCAAGGGGAGGAGCTTTGGAAGAGCAGCGTGGACGAGCTAGTAAGCGCACGCACGGCCATGCTCTCCCCGTGCAAAAAGGCACGTGAAAAGAACTGACTCAGTGGTCTGATTTAATCTCAATTGGTAGGAGACTGGCGTTTAAATGTCACAAATACTGTCACTGGATTGTGATTGTATAAAAATTCATGACATATTGGTCCTTCGAGCCGGATTCGGTGTACTTCTGCTGGAGGATGAACGACAGAGATTGGAAAGAGTGTGCACACCCAGCTGAAAAATCCGTCTTTTCTCGACGGCAACCCCTGTGGGGCATCCTCTTCGTGGAAGGACCCGGTCAACCAGATCCAGTTATATCACCTGAGGTCAGAAATTTAACTTCTAGAGAGTGAAGTTATATAGAACTACATAGAGATTTGTAGTTATTGTAGTGTGTGAATGAATTGTTGAATGTATGGAAATTCAAATTGATCATTGTTAAGATGTATCAAGGTTGAATCTCATTCAGGACACAGGTCGATGTTTTGTTGAAAATTGATCCAGCGTCCTTCTCGGTGTGTGAATTAACACCCAGTTTATGACCGCCCATCGTGGTAGAAGCTTGTCATAAAACACAGAGAAGTTTCGTTGATCAACAGTAGGCAAAACTTAGACACAAAGTATCATGGCAGAGAAAAGGAAAAAAAAACAGTAAAAATAGAAACAGACTCAGAGTATGAGGTGAATTTATCCAGAGAGTTGCAAATTCCTACGAAAATGAAAAGTAAAATATAATTTTGGTGAAAAACTAGATGAAATAAAGTTAAGTGAGCTGATGATGAACCTATCAATTAATGATAAGTAAAAAGCGTAAAAGCGTTAAAAAAGTGTTAAAGTGTCTCGTCCGAAGGGCGATGATAGCACAGTGGTGAAAAAAAGCCCTCTACAGGCAGGACAGGCAGAGGGTGGTGAGGAACAAGGCGAAAATGAAAAATAAGAAGAAAAGTAAAAGAAAAGGAGGAGTTTAGGACTATGGGGCTTTATCCAAAAACTTCCAGAATTAGAAGTATGAAAAACATAAGCCAACCAAAATCTAGTTTGGGCACTTACCACTGCTCCAGAGGCCCAGCAGAGCCCTCCACCCGCATATGATAAGAAAACTCCACCCCCCTGAGTTTCCCATCTCCTAGGTCAAAAGGTGACAGTAAGACAGAGGTGCGAGGCCTAGTCAACTGTGCCAAGAAAGTGGGAGAGGGGGAGGGGGGGGGAAATAAAAAGAGAGGAAAAAGTAAGAGACAGAAAGACAGAAAGAAATCGAAAAGAAATTGAAAGTGAGAGAGAAGAGAGGGAGAGACAGACAAAGGGGAGATAGTGACAGTGAGAAAGACAGAAACACAAATTCCATAAACATGACTAAATAAGAAATACAAATATAAGTGTCAGGAAAATAAAAGAGTATTGACACAATAGGCTTTGCCAAATGTGTCAAACAGGGGGAAATATGGTTAATACAATAGGTTTTAATAAATACTAAAAAAAAATTTTTTGTAAACAATGCTAATCTGTATTAAAAATAATGCACAAAGACAACAGAGACCTAGAGGAGCTTTCCCTACTCCAGAGCATCCTTTTCACATGCTACACATGGACTCATGAAGACAAAAGAACAACCAGACTCTGATCAAGATCTTATTGACTATATGAGAAAAACCCTGTTAACAAGAAACGTTGTAAACAACAATAAACTGCCAGAAAGAACTATTTCTCCACAGGGCAACACGGCAAAACCAGGAGACCACGTGTTCATAAAGACTCTAAAGCGGAGGAACAGGACCAGTCCAAGGTGGGACCCATCAAGTCGTCCTGGCTACATCTACTGCAGTAAAGGTCAAGGAAAGGTCAACCTGGAGCCACATCAGTCGCACTGTAAGTGAAGGAACCAGTTGGACCTGACAGATCCAGACCCAGCCTCCGAGAACTCGCAAACGCAGAACGCCTAGACTACTACTGGACCTCCTAGACTCAGGACATCATTGACTCAGGACTCCACTTCAAGAGTGAGCAGTAGGTAAACAACTGTTCACTCCAACGGTGTTCTTACGAGGAAGTTAACCTCGGGCACTGAAAAAAGATGACAGCTCCATCCATCCCGTGGGAAAAACAACTGTCTGAGAGAAGAAGACGTCAGACATGACACCCAGTTAAGACAGTTAAATAAGGTGTTATTTGTAATGATTCTATTCATGGTGCACATAACAATATTGTTTGTGATACATATCAAACATACACACCCTGACTTGGTAGTGAGTGCACAATTCACACAACACAAATGTAACAACTGTCTTTGAGACTGTGACACAGCCTACAACCGCACTGACAAAAGAGGACAAGACAGAACTGACCCTGACGAAGACAACCAGGACTTTGAACACAAATAGGCAAATGTAAACACAAGGTAAAATGACTAAGAGCCAATATTATCCTCAGTGTACGATTTTACACATTTTTGTGATGACATGTGCTAATATAAAGTGAAATGGCATGTTCTGATCTTATATGATGTAATTTTTATAAACAGGGGGAAAATGTTAGAATAAAATGCTTATAATGATGAGGTTATTAAAAAATGTACATCTAAGTTAAAAGGTCTCAATTGCAGAGAATGAAAGGGCCTGTGTTAACGCTATCTCTGCTAAAACCAGATGTGTGACCTCTTATGACCTTTTCCCTCCTTGCAGGACTGTTCACATCGTAAATTTGTACCTATCTGATCCAATGTAAAACAAAGTCATGATATACTTCACTATGTTATCTGTGGTAAGCTTAACGAGATTATGTATACGTTGATCAGGTTGCCTTTGTACTGACATGATGGATTGTTTGAAATTAATAAAACCGTACTGCAAGGGGAGGAGCTTTGGAAGAGCAGCGTGGACGAGCTAGTAAGCGCACGCACGGCCATGCTCTCCCCGTGCAAAAAGGCACGTGAAAAGAACTGACTCAGTGGTCTGATTTAATCTCAATTGGTAGGAGACTGGCGTTTAAATGTCACAAATACTGTCACTGGATTGTGATTGTATAAAAATTCATGACAATAATAATACAAGACACTTGTAAAGCAGTTTTCATGACACTCAAAGAGGCTTCACACACATCAGGACAAACACAAACGACAGAAACAGATGAACAGGAGATGCAGATATTTAAAGACCGTTTGGACCAGGTGAGTTTGGACCAGGTGAGTTTGGACCAGGTGAGTTTGGACCAGGTGAGTTTGGACCAGGTGTGTGTGTGTGATACAGAGGTGTGTGCGTGATACAGAGGTGTGTGTGTGTGTGTGATACAGAGGTGTGTGTGTGTGTGTGTGATACAGAGGTGTGTGTGTGATACAGAGGTGTGTGTGTGTGTGTGTGATACAGAGGTGTGTGTGTGTGTGATACAGAGGTGTGTGTGTGTGTGATACAGAGGTGTGTGTGTGTGCGTGATAGAGGTGTGTGTGATACAGAGGTGTGTGTGTGTGTGTGATACAGAGGTGTGTGTGATACAGAGGTGTGTGTGTGTGTGCGTGATAGAGGTGTGTGTGATACAGAGGTGTGTGTGTGTGTGATACAGAGGTGTGTGTGCGTGATACAGAGGTGTGTGTGTGTGTGTGCGTGATACAGAGGTGTGTGTGTGTGATACAGAGGTGTGTGTGTGTGTGTGATACAGAGGTGTGTGTGTGTGTGTGTGTGATACAGAGGTGTGTGTGTGTGTGATACAGAGGTGTGTGTGTGTGTGTGATACAGAGGTGTGTGTGTGTGTGTGTGATACAGAGGTGTGTGTGTGTGTGTGATACAGAGGTGTGTGTGTGTGTGATACAGAGGTGTGTGTGTGTGTGTGTGATACAGAGGTGTGTGTGTGATACAGAGGTGTGTGTGTGTGTGATACAGAGGTGTGTGCGTGATACAGAGGTGTGTGTGTGTGTGTGATACAGAGGTGTGTGTGTGATACAGAGGTGTGTGTGTGTGTGTGATACAGAGGTGTGTGTGTGTGTGTGTGATACAGAGGTGTGTGTGTGTGTGTGATACAGAGGTGTGTGTGTGTGTGTGTGATACAGAGGTGTGTGTGTGTGTGATACAGAGGTGTGTGTGTGTGTGATACAGAGGTGTGTGTGTGTGTGTGTGATACAGAGGTGTGTGTGTGTGTGTGATACAGAGGTGTGTGTGTGTGTGTGATACAGAGGTGTGTGTGTGTGTGTGATACAGAGGTGTGTGTGTGATACAGAGGTGTGTGTGTGTGTGTGTGATACAGAGGTGTGTGTGTGTGTGTGTGATACAGAGGTGTGTGTGTGTGTGTGTGATACAGAGGTGTGTGTGTGATACAGAGGTGTGTGTGTGTGTGTGATACAGAGGTGTGTGTGTGTGTGTGATACAGAGGTGTGTGTGTGATACAGAGGTGTGTGTGTGTGTGTGTGTGATACAGAGGTGTGTGTGTGTGATACAGAGGTGTGTGTGTGATACAGAGGTGTGTGTGATACAGAGGTGTGTGTGTGTATACAGAGGTGTGTGTGTGTGTGTGTGATACAGAGGTGTGTGTGTGTGTGTGATACAGAGGTGTGTGTGTGATACAGAGGTGTGTGTGTGTGTGATACAGAGGTGTGTGTGTGTGTGTGATACAGAGGTGTGTGTGTGATACAGAGGTGTGTGTGTGTGTGTGTGATACAGAGGTGTGTGTGTGATACAGAGGTGTGTGTGTGTGTGTGATACAGAGGTGTGTGTGTGATACAGAGGTGTGTGTGTGTGTGATACAGAGGTGTGTGTGTGTGATACAGAGGTGTGTGTGTGTGTGATACAGAGGTGTGTGTGTGTGTGTGATACAGAGGTGTGTGTGTGATACAGAGGTGTGTGTGTGATACAGAGGTGTGTGTGTGATACAGAGGTGTGTGTGTGTGATACAGAGGTGTGTGTGTGTGATACAGAGGTGTGTGTGTGATACAGAGGTGTGTGTGTGTGTGTGTGATACAGAGGTGTGTGTGTGTGATACAGAGGTGTGTGTGTGTGTGATACAGAGGTGTGTGTGTGTGATACAGAGGTGTGTGTGTGTGTGTGATACAGAGGTGTGTGTGTGTATTTGTGTTTGTTACTCTCCTCTGGAGCAACTAGTAAAAATATCTGACAAAAAAATGTAATAGAGTTTTACCTGAACACACCACCTCCAGACCCGAGGAAGAGGAGGATGAACCAGAGACACATCCTCTCACTGAAGACTTCTTCACACAGTCAGATGTGACCCACCACACAGAACTCTGTGGAAAATCAGGTCTTTCTTCTCCATAAACAGCAGAGCCACAGTCCAGGTCTCTGCACACACCAGCTGTGTCCAACTGGTCCCAGGGTCCAAAGAGCTCCACCACCCGTCTCCACTCTCCTCTGTGTTTCACCTCCACAGTCCCAGCACAGCGACTGGCCCCTCCCACCAGCCTGAGCGGCTCTGAACAGACAAGAGACAGAGTGAAGCCCCGCCCCTTTACCTGTGCACTGAAGCCCCGCCCCTTTACCTGTGCAGGTGAGGGTGACAGCGGCTCCAGAGGAGCAGGTCCTTGAGTCGGAGCGGGGACAGTCCATCAGAGCAGACTCATGGCCCTCACAGTGGAACGTCTGCCCCAGAGGAGAGAGCGCCCCCTGGAGGAGAGAAGGAGCCCCACAGCCCAGCTCCCTGCACAGCACCTCTGCCCCCCGCTGGCCCAAGTCCCCGTCACAGACCCCGGTCCAGGACCCGTTCCAGATCTGCACTGATCCTGAGCACAGACCGGACCCCGAGACCAGACCGGACCCTGAGACCAGACCGGACCCCGAGACCAGACGCACAGAGTCTGTGGACACACACAAGACATCAGCACTTTGAGCCAATAGGACGCACACGTGTGTGACATCACTGCTGTAGTGCAGATTTATGTGTGTGATACAGATGTGTGCGTGTGTGATACAGAGGTGTGTGTGTGTGTGATACAGAGGTGTGCGTGTGCGTGTGTGATACAGAGGTGTGTGTGTGATACAGAGGTGTGTGTGTGTGATACAGAGGTGTGTGTGTGTGTGATACAGAGGTGTGTGTGTGTGATACAGAGGTGTGTGTGTGTGATACAGAGGTGTGTGTGTGTGTGATACAGAGGTGTGTGTGTGATACAGAGGTGTGTGTGTGTGATACAGAGGTGTGTGTGTGATACAGAGGTGTGTGTGTGTGATACAGAGGTGTGTGTGTGCGTGTGTGATACAGAGGTGTGTGTGTGTGTGATACAGAGGTGTGTGTGTGATACAGAGGTGTGTGTGTGTGTGATACAGAGGTGTGTGTGTGATACAGAGGTGTGTGTGTGTGATACAGAGGTGTGTGTGTGTATGTGATACAGAGGTGTGTGTGTGATACAGAGGTGTGTGTGTGTGATACAGAGGTGTGTGTGTGTATGTGATACAGAGGTGTGTATGTGATACAGAGGTGTGTGTGTGATACAGAGGTGTGTGTGTGTGATACAGAGGTGTGCGTGTGTGATACAGAGGTGTGCGTGTGTGATACAGAGGTGTGCGTGTGTGATACAGAGGTGTGTGTGTGTGATACAGAGGTGTGCGTGTGTGATACAGAGGTGTGTGTGTGATACAGAGGTGTGTGTGTGATACAGAGGTGTGTGTGTGTGTGTGATACAGAGGTGTGTGTGTGTGATACAGAGGTGTGTGTGTGTGATACAGAGGTGTGTGTGTGTGATACAGAGGTGTGCGTGTGTGATACAGAGGTGTGTGTGTGTGATACAGAGGTGTGCGTGTGTGATACAGAGGTGTGTGTGTGTGATACAGAGGTGTGTGTGTGATACAGAGGTGTGTGTGTGTGTGATACAGAGGTGTGTGTGTGATACAGAGGTGTGTGTGTGTGTGTGATACAGAGGTGTGTGTGTGTATGTGATACAGAGGTGTGTGTGTGATACAGAGGTGTGTGTGTGTGTGTGATACAGAGGTGTGTGTGTGATACAGAGGTGTGTGTGTGTGATACAGAGGTGTGTGTGTGTGATACAGAGGTGTGTGTGTGCGTGTGTGATACAGAGGTGTGTGTGTGATACAGAGGTGTGCGTGTGTGATACAGAGGTGTGTGTGTGATACAGAGGTGTGTGTGTGTGATACAGAGGTGTGTGTGTGTGATACAGAGGTGTGTGTGTGATACAGAGGTGTGCGTGTGTGATACAGAGGTGTGTGTGTGATACAGAGGTGTGTGTGTGTGATACAGAGGTGTGTGTGCGTGTGTGATACAGAGGTGTGTGTGTGATACAGAGGTGTGTGTGTGTATGTGATACAGAGGTGTGTGTGATACAGAGGTGTGTGTGTGTGATACAGAGGTGTGTGTGTGATACAGAGGTGTGTGTGTGTGATACAGAGGTGTGTGTGTGATACAGAGGTGTGTGTGCGTGTGTGATACAGAGGTGTGCGTGTGTGATACAGAGGTGTGTGTGTGATACAGAGGTGTGCGTGTGTGATACAGAGGTGTGCGTGTGTGATACAGAGGTGTGTGTGCGTGTGTGATACAGAGGTGTGTGTGTGTGTGTGATACAGAGGTGTGTGTGTGATACAGAGGTGTGTGTGTGTGATACAGAGGTGTGTGTGTGTGATACAGAGGTGTGTGTGTGCGTGTGTGTGATACAGAGGTGTGCGTGTGTGATACAGAGGTGTGTGTGTGTGATACAGAGGTGTGTGTGTGTGATACAGAGGTGTGCGTGTGTGATACAGAGGTGTGCGTGTGTGATACAGAGGTGTGCGTGTGTGATACAGAGGTGTGCGTGTGTGATACAGAGGTGTGTGTGTGTATGTGATACAGAGGTGTGTGTGTGATACAGAGGTGTGTGTGTGCGTGTGTGATACAGAGGTGTGTGTGTGTGATACAGAGGTGTGCGTGTGTGATACAGAGGTGTGTGTGTGTGATACAGAGGTGTGTGTGTGCGTGTGTGATACAGAGGTGTGCGTGTGTGATACAGAGGTGTGCGTGTGTGATACAGAGGTGTGCGTGTGTGATACAGAGGTGTGTGTGTGTGATACAGAGGTGTGTGTGTGATACAGAGGTGTGTGTGCGTGTGTGATACAGAGGTGTGTGTGTGTGATACAGAGGTGTGCGTGTGTGATACAGAGGTGTGTGTGTGTGATACAGAGGTGTGTGTGTGTGATACAGAGGTGTGTGTGTGATACAGAGGTGTGTGTGTGATACAGAGGTGTGTGTGTGATACAGAGGTGTGTGTGTGTGATACAGAGGTGTGTGTGTGTATGTGATACAGAGGTGTGTGTGTGATACAGAGGTGTGTGTGTGCGTGTGTCATACAGAGGTGTGTGTGTGTGATACAGAGGTGTGTGTGTGCGTGTGTGATACAGAGGTGTGTGTGTGTGTATGTGATACAGAGGTGTGTGTGTGATACAGAGGTGTGTGTGTGCGTGTGTGATACAGAGGTGTGTGTGTGTGATACAGAGGTGTGCGTGTGTGATACAGAGGTGTGTGTGTGTGATACAGAGGTGTGTGTGTGTATGTGATACAGAGGTGTGTGTGTGATACAGAGGTGTGTGTGTGCGTGTGTGATACAGAGGTGTGTGTGTGCGTGTGTGATACAGAGGTGTGTGTGTGTATGTGATACAGAGGTGTGTGTGTGATACAGAGGTGTGTGTGTGCGTGTGTGATACAGAGGTGTGTGTGTGTGATACAGAGGTGTGTGTGTGTGATACAGAGGTGTGCGTGTGTGATACAGAGGTGTGTGTGTGTGATACAGAGGTGTGTGTGTGTGATACAGAGGTGTGCGTGTGTGATACAGAGGTGTGTGTGTGTATGTGATACAGAGGTGCGTGTGTGATACAGAGGTGTGTGTGTGTGATACAGAGGTGTGTGTGTGATACAGAGGTGTGTGTGTGTGATACAGAGGTGTGTGTGTGCGTGTGTGATACAGAGGTGTGTGTGTGATACAGAGGTGTGCGTGTGTGATACAGAGGTGTGTGTGTGCGTGTGTGATACAGAGGTGTGTGTGTGCGTGTGTGATACAGAGGTGTGTGTGTGTGATACAGAGGTGTGCGTGTCTGATACAGAGGTGTGTGTGTGTGATACAGAGGTGTGTGTGTGCGTGTGTGATACAGAGGTGCGTGTGTGATACAGAGGTGTGCGTGTGTGATACAGAGGTGTGTGTGTGTATGTGATACAGAGGTGTGTGTGTGATACAGAGGTGTGTGTGTGTGATACAGAGGTGCGCGTGTGTGATACAGAGGTGTGTGTGCGTGTGTGATACAGAGGTGTGTGTATGTGATACAGAGGTGTGTGTGTGATACAGAGGTGTGTGTGTGTGATACAGAGGTGTGCGTGTGTGATACAGAGGTGTGCGTGTGTGATACAGAGGTGTGTGTGTGATACGGAGGTGTGTGTGTGTGTGTGATACAGAGGTGTGCGTGTGTGATAGAGGTATGTGTGTGATACAGAGGTGTGTGTGCGTGCGTGATACAGATGTGTGCGTGTGTGATACAGAGGTGTGTGTGTGTGATACAGAGGTGTGCGTGTGTGACAAAGAGGTGTGTGTGTGTGTGTGTGTGATACAGAGGTGTGTGTGTGTATGTGATACAGAGGTGTGTGTGTGATACAGAGGTGTGTGTGTGTGATACAGCGGTGTGCGTGTGTGATACAGAGGTGTGTGTGTGTGTGTGTGATACAGAGGTGTGTGTGTGTATGTGATACAGAGGTGTGTGTGTGATACAGAGGTGTGTGTGTGTGATACAGCGGTGTGTGTGTGTGATACAGAGGTGTGCGTGTGTGATACAGAGGTGTGTGTGTATGTGATACAGAGGTGTGTGTGTGTGTGATACAGAGGTGTGTGTGTGTGTGATACAGAGGTGTGTGTGTGTGTGATACAGAGGTGTGTGTGTGTGTGATACAGAGGTGTGCATGTGTGATACAGAGGTGTGTGTGTGTATGTGATACAGAGGTGTGCGTGTGTGATACAGAGGTGTGTGTGTGATACAGAGGTGTGTGTGTGTGTGTGTGATACAGAGGTGTGCGTGTGTGATACAGAGGTGTGTGTGCGTGTGTGATACAGAGGTGTGTGTGTGTGATACAGAGGTGTGTGTGTATGTGATACAGAGGTGTGTGTGTGTGATACAGAGGTGTGTGTGTGTATGTGATACAGAGGTGTGTGTGTGTGATACAGAGGTGTGTGTGTGTATGTGATACAGAGGTGTGCGTGTGTGATACAGAGGTGTGTGTGTGATACAGAGGTGTGTGTGTGTATGTGATACAGAGGTGTGTGTGTGATACAGAGGTGTGTGTGTGTGATACAGAGGTGTGTGTGCGTGTGTGATACAGAGGTGTGTGTGTGTGTGTGATACAGAGGTGTGTGTGTGTGTGTGATACAGAGGTGTGTGTGTGTGATACAGAGGTGTGCGTGTGTGATACAGAGGTGTGTGTGTGTATGTGATACAGAGGTGTGTGTGTGATACAGAGGTGTGTGTGTGTGTGTGATACAGAGGTGTGCGTGTGTGATACAGAGGTGTGTGTGTGTGTGATACAGAGGTGTGTGTGCGTGTGTGATACAGAGGTGTGTGCGTGTGTGTGTGATACAGAGGTGTGTGCGTGTGTGTGTGATACAGAGGTGTGTGTGTGTGTGATACAGAGGTGTGCGTGTGTGATACAGAGGTGTGTGTGTGATACAGAGGTGTGTGTGTGTATGTGATACAGAGGTGTGTGTGTGATACAGAGGTGTGTGTGTGTATGTGATACAGAGGTGTGTGTGTGATACAGAGGTGTGCGTGTGTGATACAGAGGTGTGTGTGTGTATGTGATACAGAGGTGTGTGTGTGATACAGAGGTGTGTGTGTGTGTGTGATACAGAGGTGTGCGTGTGTGATACAGAGGTGTGTGTGCGTGTGTGATACAGAGGTGTGCGTGTGTGATACAGAGGTGTGCGTGTGTGATACAGAGGTGTGTGTGTGTGTGATACAGAGGTGTGCGTGTGTGATACAGAGGTCTGTGTGTGATACAGAGGTGTGTGTGCGTGTGTGATACAGAGGTGTGCGTGTGTGATACAGAGGTGTGTGTGCGTGTGTGATACAGAGGTGTGTGTGTGATACAGAGGTGTGTGTGTGTGTGATACAGAGGTGTGCGTGTGATACAGAGGTGTGTGTGCGTGTGTGATACAGAGGTGTTCGTGTGTGATACAGAGGTGTGTGTGTGATACAGAGGTGTGTGTGTGTGTGTGATACAGAGGTGTGTGTGCGTGTGTGATACAGAGGTGTGCGTGTGTGATACAGAGGTGTGTGTGTGTGATACAGAGGTGTGTGTGTGTGATAAAGAGGTGTGTGTGTGATAAAGAGGTGTGTGTGTGATACAGAGGTGTGTGTATGATACAGAGGTGTGTGTGTGTGATACAGAGGTGTGTGTGTATGATACAGAGGTGTGTGTGTGTGATACAGAGGTGTGTGTGTGATACAGAGGTGTGTGTGTATGATACAGAGGTGTGCGTGTGTGATACAGAGGTGTGTGTGTATGATACAGAGGTGTGTGTGTGTGATACAGAGGTGTGTGTGTGATACAGAGGTGTGTGTGTGATACAGAAGTGTGTGTGTGTGAGATACAGAAGTGTGTGTGTTTGTGTTTGTTACTCTCCTCTGGAGCAACTAGTAAAAATATCTGACAAAAAAATGTAATATCAGAGTTTTACCTGAACACACCACCTCCAGACCCGAGAAAGAGGAGGATGAACCAGAGACACATCCTCTCACTGAAGACTTCTTCACACAGTTAGGTGTGACCCACCACACAGAACTCTGTGGAAAATCAGGTCTTTCTTCTCCATAAACAGCAGAGCCACAGTCCAGGTCTCTGCACACACCAGCTGTGGCGTCCTGGTGCCAGAGTTTATAGAGCTCCACCACCCGTCTCCACTCTCCTCTGAGTTTCACCTCCACAGTCCCAGCACAGCGACTGGCCCCTCCCACCAGCCTGAGCGGCTCTGAACAGACAAGAGACAGAGTGAAGCCCCGCCCCTTTACCTGTGCACTGAAGCCCCGCCCTTTTACCTGTGCAGGTGAGGGTGACAGTGGCTCCAGAGGAGCAGGTCCTTGAGTCGGAGCGGGGACAGTCCATCAGAGCAGACTCATGGCCCTCACAGTGGAACGTCTGCCCCAGAGGAGAGAGCGCCCCCTGGAGGAGAGAAGGAGCCCCACAGCCCAGCTCCCTGCACAGCACCTCTGCCCCCCGCTGGCCCAAGTCCCCGTCACAGACCCCGGTCCAGGACCCGTTCCAGATCTGCACTGATCCTGAGCACAGACCGGACCCCGAGACCAGACCGGACCCCGAGACCAGACCGGACCCCGACACCAGACGCACCGAGTCTGTGGTTCAGGGTTAAGAGAGTAAACATGATTCACACTAATGGTGCCTGTGGCCTCGCTACAGAAAGTCCACACTCAGGACGCTTTGATTTATGGAGCTGAAAATGTTCCAAACTCATTTCAAACTACAGGGTGGATTGAACATTTGCACTTTTTTCTATGTTTACCAATCTGTGCATATTTGATTCACCCTCAGTTCACACCAAAGCGCAGCAGCACTGCACACGAGCAGCAGATGTGCAGGTTTGGCGTTCCATTGTAAACGGTCGGACAATCTACACCAGCAGTGTCCTACGCGCGTCCATCGCTCAAGATAGGTTGGAGTTCTAAGTCTGCAGCGTCATCGCCGCATCTCCAGGCTTTTGAGCAGTGGAAAGACAGGAAATAAGCACGTGGTGTCAAAATAAACTTCCAACGCCCTTTCAAAATACATTCACTAAAACCACTGACATCAGTCGCGTAAACACTGTGCGTCACATCAGGAGCTCAGATAAAGACTTGTGATGGACTACGGAACGTTTACAGCCGTGGAGGATGAATATAAAACACTTCACGACATCAGACAGAAACTTTACAGGAACAACTTCTGATGGAAAAGGCGCGTGGAGCAGACGGCCAAAATGACATGGTGAGTAACCTCATTAATGCTGCGCTGCAGATACAGCTCTTTATCACTGCAAAGATTCGACTCTTTTGTTGTCAACTTTTGTATTGTGATTTAAAACATAATTCATCCAACCAACAATTAATACATACAGTCGTGTGAAAAAGTTTGGGCTCCCCTGATCATTTTCAAGATTTTCCTTTATAAATCATTGGTTGTTCGGAGCAGCAACTTCAGTTAAATATATCATATATCATATAGCAGACAAACACAGTGATATTTGAGAAGTGAAATGAACTTTATAGGATTTACAGAAAGTGCAATAATTACTTAAACAAAAGTAGGCATGTGCATAAATTTGGGCAACCTTGTTGTTTAATTGATTTTCAGAATTTTAGCACTAATTATTGGAACACAAAATTTGTTTGTTAAGCTCATTGACTCTTGGCCTACAGACACAGGTGAAGCTGATCAGGAGAAAGGGGATTTAAGGGGCCAGTTGCAAGTTGTTCTCCTCTTTGCATCTTCTCTGAAGAGTGGCAACACGGGAGCCCCAAAACAACTATCAAATGACCTGAAAACAAAGATTGTTCAACATCATGGTTTAGGGGAAGGATACAAAAAACTAGCTCATAAATTTCAGCTGTCAGTTTCCACTGTGAGGAACATAGTGAGGAAATGGAAGACCACAGGCACAGTTCTAGTTCAGGCCCGGAGTGGCAGGCCAAGAAAAATCTCAGATAAGCGGAGGTGAAGGATGGTGAGAACAGTCAAACTCACCCCACAGACCAGCTCCACACACGTACAACATGATCTCACTGCAGAAGGTGTCACGGTGCATCGATGAACTATTCAGCACTTTGCACAAGGAGATGCTGTATGGGAGAGTAATGTGACGAAAGCCTTTTCTGTGCACATGCCACAAACAGAGTCGCTTGAGCTCTGCTAAAGCACATTTGGACAAACAGCTTCATTTTAGAATAAGGTGCTGTGGACTGATGAAACTAAAATTGTTATTTGGACATAAGGGGCGGTGTGCAGGGCGGAAGAAGAGCACAGCATTCCAAGACAAACACTTGTTACCCACAGTAAAATGTGGTGGTGGTTCCATCAGGCTGTGGGTCTGTGGCCAGTGCAGGTACTGGAAATCCTGTTAAAGTTGAAGGTCGCATGGATTCCAGTCACTATCAGCAGATTCTTGTGAACAATATTCAAGAATCAGTGACAAAGTTGAAGTTGCACCAGGGCTGGAGACTTCAACAAGACAATGACCCTAAACACTGCTCAAATTCTACTAAGGCAGTTCATGCAGAGAAACAAGTACAATGTTCTGTAATGGCCGTCTCAGTCCCCAGACCTGAATATTACTGAAAATCTGTGGTGTGAGTTAAAGCGGGCTGTCCATGGTCGGGCTCCATCAAACCTGACTGAACTGGAGATGTTATGTAAAGAAGAATGGTCAAAAATACCTTCAACCAGAATCCAGAGCCTCATTGGAAGCTACAGGAAGTGTTTAGAGGCTGTTATTTCTGCAAAAGGAGGATCTACTAAATATTCATGTAATTTTTCTGTTGGGGTGTCCAAATTTATGCACATGCCTACTTTTGTTTAAGTAATTATTGCACTTTCTGTAAATCCTATAAAGTTCATTTCACTTCTCAAATATCACTGTGTTTTTCTGCTATATGATATATTTAACTGAAATTGCTGATCCGAACAACCAATGATTTATAAAGGAAAATCTTGAAAATGATCAGGGCTGCCCAAACTTTTTCACACGACTGTAAGTTATGTAAAAAAGTTTAGAGGTTAAACCTGAGAATCCATAGAAGTGGAGTCACAGGAGCTGCTCTGCTGCTCCTGGTGTGAACTGAAGCTTTTAAAAGTATGTTCGTGTGCAGCTCTGCTGACGCTCCTGGTCTAAATTCTGGGTCCATCTCAGGGAGACCATAAAAACATGACTGACTGAAATTTTAATTCAAGGTCATGGAACATTTAGGAATGGTTATGGAGAAGTCATGGAAAATCTTAAGTTAAAATCTGTACAAACCCAGTACAGAAGATCAAACTTTTACCTGAACACTTCACCTCCAGACCCGAGGAAGAGGAGAAGGATGAACTATAGACACATCCTCTCACTGAAGACGTCTTCACACAGTCAGATGTGACGCTCCACACAGAACCCTGTTGAAAATCATATCTTTCTTCTCCATAAACAGCAGAGCCACAGTCCAGGTCTCTGCACACACCAGCTGTGTCCAACTGGTCCCAGGGTCCAGAGGGCTCCACCCGTCTCCACTCTCCTCTGAGTTTCACCTCCACAGTCCCAGCACAGCGACTGGCCCCTCCCACCAGCCTGAGCTCTGAACAGACAAGAGACAGAGTGAAGCCCCGCCCCTTTACCTGTGCACTGAAGCCCCGCCCCTTTACCTGTGCAAACACACTCCTCTCAGTGAGGAAGTTATGGGTTAGACTCCTGCTCTGTGTGAGTGTGTTGCTGAGTGTTTCTTACCTGCTGAGCTGTTGTTTTCTGCCAGGACCCCTGCACACAGGACCCCTGCACACAGGACCCCTGCACACAAAGAGTTCATGTCACAAAATGGCATCTGTTGGTCAAGTGCAAACCCCGGGGCCAATTCAAGTCAACGGGCTCACGGTTAAAAATCTGACAACTAAAAGACAACTAAGGGATTTTGAGCTGAGAAAAATAAATAAATAATGATCTAAAAATAGGTAAAAAAAATCACCAAATAATCTGACCTTTGTGAAAACTGCAGGTGCCCTGTCAGCCCCTGTCAGCCCCTGTCAGCCCCTGTCAGCCCCTGTCAGCCCCTGTCACCTGAACACCTGCAGTTTGTGTTTACATTGTGCTCTATGGGAAAATCCTTTCTGGACAGGAGGGTTTTTTCGCTGCAGTTACAGTGAGTCTCCGCGACGCCAACTCTAAACCCAACACCCTCAACAGGTCCGTGGTCACATGACACAGAGCTGCAAATGGCCGCTGTTTCGAGCTTTAACCACAGGAACAGGAAGTGGGTGTGGTGCAGTGAGACACGCCGTGTGCTTTTGAGACTCTCTATCTCCGATGTAAAAACACAGTGACTCTTGTGTCCTGTTGTACTTTATTGGATTTATTTTGCCACACTGACACATGCAGTGTTCTCTGGTCCTCACATAGACACACAAACGCACATTCACACACGTGTTTTGTTAATCCTGTTTCCGGCTGTACACGTGCTCAGCAGAACCGTACCTCATGTTTCAGAACGTGAAGAAACAGGTTCTGTCCATGACATAAGGCTCGAGTGAATCATGTTTTTTGAAAAATGCTAAAAAAGTACATTCCCAAACCATTTTCTTTCAACAACTTTCAGTTTCTCTTCTTCTTCATTGTCGGTAGTCGATCTTCACTTGTTGCTTCTGGCGGCTCGAGCCTCTCGCCGCCGCTGGAGTCGACAATTGAGTCTTTTGGGCTTTGGCCTGTGCAGTGGGAAATCAACAGAGGTCCATCACTACACTAGTTCAGAACTTGCCCCCATCACTGCACTAGTTTGTTGCCTTGACAGACTCACTGCCACAGTGAGATCTCCGCCGAGGAAACACTGATCTGTGCCGTTTTTTGGCTCCTGACAGAATTCCACCACCTCTAGAAACGGACTTTAGCTTCAACCGTGCCCGAGTTCAACTTTAATTCTGGTCGTGTTTTCTGACCTCGAACCGATTTTATGTGGCACATCTCGCTCAAAAAGCTTTACGGCGACTGTAGTCAGGAGCCTCGTGGAGTAACACGTCCTGTGCTTCAACATTATGGTGTGTTTTAGGAGCCCAAAATGGCCCCTGATCAGAGACATGCGACTCACGCCCGAGTGAAGCAAACTAATTCGGTGCTGCCGTCATTCCGGGTGGATTAACCAAAGAACTCCAAACACTAGATATCGGTGTGGACAGGTCATTCAGAGTTAAACTGCAGCTGTGTGGGAGCGTTGGGCGACAGAAGGAGACGCACATTCACCAGGACAGGGAGGCGACGCCGGTGTCCCGTCGATTTGAGCTCCCTCGTTCGACTGTTCATGTGCACAACCGCCAAGCTCTGTTCCAGTTTAAACGCCGTCGATTTGAGCTCCCGAGGCACAAGTGGAGGAACAAGTCACATTTTGAGTCTTCAGAGAGTCCCCCTGATGTGGAAGACATCGTGCCTCGTCCCCGTCCCGACCCCATCCTGATCCTACTCCACAGAGTCTACTCCCACCTGGACAAGCCGCCGCCACTGTGAGGATCATGTTTTTGGACTTCTCCAGTGCGTTCGACACCATCAGAAGAGAAGCTGGCAGTGATGCAGGTGGAGCCTCCTTGGTGTCCTGGATTGTGGATTACCTCACTGAAGACCACAGTATGTGCGTTTGCAGAGCTGTGTGTCGGACAGAATGGTCAGCAGCACTGGGGCTCCACAGGGGACAGTCCTGTCTCCCTTCCTCTTCACCCTCTACACCACAGACTTCAACTACTGCAGCCAGTCTTGCCTCCTTCAGAAGTTTTCTGACGACTCTGCAGTGGTGGATGCATCAGCGGGGGTGACGAGGAGGAGTACAGGACTGTAGTGGACAACTTTGTCACTTGGAGTGAGGAGAACCACCTCCAGCTCAACGTGATGAAGACAAAGGAACTGGTGGTGGACCTGAGGAGGACCAAAGCTGCTGTGACCCCCATCTCCATCCAGGGGGTCAGTGTGGATGTGGTGGAGGAGGACAAGTACCTGGGGGTGAACTTGGACAATAAACTGGACTGGAGCAGGAACGTGGACGCTGTTTACAAGAAGGGCCAGAGCCGCCTCTATTTCCTGAGGAGGCTGAGGTCCTTCGACATCTGCAGGACGATGCTCAGGATGTTCTGAGTCTGTGGAGGCCAGTGCATCATGTGCTGTATCTGCTGGAGCAGCATCTGCGCCTGAGGGACACTAACAGACTCGAGAAGATCAGGAAGGCTGGACTCTGACTGTGGTGCTGGACAGGAGAACACTGGACAAAATCAGGATTATCCTGGACTCTCCCTCCCGCCCCCTCCACAAGGTGCTGGCCAATCAGAGGAGCTGTTTCAGCCACAGACGCTGCTGTTTCAGCCATAGACGCTGCCATAGACGCTGCTGTTTCAGCCACAGACACTGCTGTTTCAGCCATAGATGCTGCCATAGACGCTGCTGTTTCAGCCATAGATGCTGCCATAGACGCTGCTGTTTTAGCCACAGACTCTGCTGTTTCAGCCATATACACTGCTGTTTCAGCCACAGACGCTGCTGTTTCAGCCACAGACACTGCTGTTTCAGCCATAGACGCTGCTGTTTCAGCCATAGACGCTGCTGTTTCAGTCACAGACGCTGCTGCTTTAGCCATAGACGCTGCTGTTTCAGCCATAGACGCTGCTGTTTCAGCCATAGACTCTGCTGTTTCAGCCACAGACGCTGCTGTTTGAGCCACAGACGCTGCTGTTTCAGCCATAGACGCTGCTGTTTCAGCCACAGACGCTGCTGTTTCAGCCACAGACGCTGGTGTTTCAGCCATAAACTCTGCTGTTTCAGCCATAGACGCTGCTGTTTCAGCCACAGATGCTGCTGTTTCAGCCATAAACTCTGCTGTTTCAGCCATAGATGCTGCCATAGACGCTGCTGTTTCAGCCATAGACGCTGCTGTTTCAGCGATAGACGCTGCTGTTTCAGTCACAGACGCTGCTGTTTCAGCCATAGACTCTGCTGTTTCAGCCATATACGCTGCTGTTTCAGCCATAGACTCTGCTCTTTCAGCCATAGACGCTGCTGTTTCAGCCATAGACGCTGCTGTTTCAGTCACAGACGCTGCTGTTTTAGCCATAGACGCTGCTGTTTCAGCCATAGACGCTGCTGTTTCAGCCATAGACGCTGCTGTTTCAGCCATAGACGCTGCTGTTTCAACCATAGACTCTGCTGTTTCAGCCACAGACGCTGCTGTTTGAGCCACAGACGCTGCTGTTTCAGCCATAGACGCTGCTGTTTCAGCCACAGACGCTGCTGTTTCAGCCACAGACACTGCTGTTTTAGCCATAAACTGTGCTGTTTCAGCCATAGACGCTGCTGTTTCAGCCACAGATGCTGCTGTTTCAGCCATAAACTCTGCTGTTTCAGCCATAGATGCTGCCATAGACGCTGCTGTTTCAGCGATAGACGCTGCTGTTTCAGTCACAGATGCTGCTGTTTCAGCCATAGACTCTGCTGTTTCAGCCATATACGCTGCTGTTTCAGCCATAGACTCTGCTCTTTCAGCCATAGACGCTGCTGTTTCAGCCATAGACGCTGCTGTTTCAGTCACAGACGCTGCTGTTTTAGCCATAGACGCTGCTGTTTCAGCCATAGACGCTGCTGTTTTAACCATAGACTCTGCTGTTTTAGCCATAGACTCTGCTGTTTCAGCCATAGACGCTGCTGTTTCAGTCACAGACGCTGCTGTTTTAGCCATAGACGCTGCTGTTTCAGCTATAGACGCTGCTGTTTTAGCCATAGACTCTGCTGTTTTAGCCATATACGCTGCTGTTTCAGCCACAGACGCTGCTGTTTCAGCCACAGACACTGCTGTTTCAGCCATAGACGCTGCTGTTTCAGCCATAGACGCTGCTGTTTTAGCCATAGACTCTGCTGTTTTAGCCATAGACTCTGCTGTTTCAGCCATAGACTCTGCTGTTTCAGCCATAGACGCTGCTGTTTCAGTCACAGACACTGCTGTTTTAGCCAGACACTGCTGTTTCAGCCATAGACGCTGCTGTTTTAGCCATAGACTCTGCTGTTTTAGCCATATACGCTGCTGTTTCAGCCACAGACGCTGCTGTTTCAGCCACAGACACTGCTGTTTCAGCCATAGACGCTGCTGTTTTAGCCATAGACTCTGCTGTTTCAGCCATAGACGCTGCTGTTTCAGTCACAGACACTGATGTTTTAGCCATAGACGCTGCTGTTTCAGTCACAGACGCTGCTGTTTTAGCCATAGACTCTGCTGTTTCAGCCATAGACGCTGCTGTTTCAGTCACAGACACTGATGTTTTAGCCATATACGCTGCTGTTTCAGCCATAGACGCTGCTGTTTCAGCCATAGACTCTGCTGTTTCAGCCATAGACTCTGCTGTTTCAGCCAAATTCTGTCATTTCACCGCCGACACAAACACGACCCAAACTTTTTTGAACCACCGGGATTATTCTGAAGAAGAAGAAACATTTCCATGACTGAGCCATAAATTCATTGGGCTTTAAAATCGGAATAAACCCCAAACCCACGAAACCTGTTTTCGGTTTTTAGCTTCAGAAAAATTATACAAAATTATTTTTACAGCCTGAAATTATCCAGACTCAATATGTGTGAGGAACATGAACTGAACCAGGACTGAACCAGGACTAAACCAGAACTAAACCAGGACTAAACCAGGACTAAACCAGGACTAGTCCAGGACTGAACGAGGACTAAACAAGGACTAGTCCAGGACTGAACCAGGACTGAACCAGGACTGAACCAGGACTAAACCAGGACTGAACCAGGACTAAACCAGGACTAAACCAGGACTGAACCAGGACTGAACGAGGACTAAACAAGGACTAGTCCAGGACTGAACCAGGACTGAACCAGGACTGAACCAGGACTAAACCAGGACTGAACCAGGACTAAACCAGGACTAAACCAGGACTGACGCAGGACTGAACAAGGACTGAACCAGGACTAAACCAGGACTAAACCAGGACTAAACCAGGACTAAACCAGGACTGAACCAGGACTGAACAAGGACTGAACCAGGACTAAACCAGGACTAAACCAGGACTGAACCAGCACCGAACCAGGACTAAACCAGGACCGAACCAGGACTAAACCAGGACCGAACCAGGACCGAACCAGGACTGAACGAGGACTAAACAAGGACTAGTCCAGGACTGAACCAGGACTGAACCAGGACTGAACCAGGACTGAACCAGGACTAAACCAGGACTGAACCAGGACTAAACCAGGACTAAACCAGGACTGACGCAGGACTGAACAAGGACTGAACCAGGACTAAACCAGGACTAAACCAGGACTAAACCAGGACTAAACCAGGACTGAACCAGGACTGAACAAGGACTGAACCAGGACTAAACCAGGACTAAACCAGGACTGAACCAGCACCGAACCAGCACCGAACCAGGACTAAACCAGGACCGAACCAGGACTGAACCAGGACTGAACCAGGACCGAACCAGGACTAAACCAGGACTAAACCAGGACTGAACCAGGACTGAACCAGGACTGAACCAGGACTAAACCAGGACTAAACCAGGACCGAACCAGGACCGAACCAGGACCGAACCAGGACTAAACCAGTACTAAACCAGGACTGAACAAGGACTAAACCAGGACTGAACCAGGACTGAACCAGGACTAAACCAGGACCAATCCAGGACTGAAACAGGACTGAACCAGGACTAAACCAGGACTAAACCAGGACTGAACAAGGACTAAACCAGGACCGAACCAAGACTGAACCGGGACTGAACCGGGACTGAACCGGGACCGAACCAGGACCGAACCAGGACCGAACCAGGACTTAACCAGGACCGAACCAGGACTAAACCAGGACTAAACCAGGACTAAACCAGGACCAAACCAGGACCAAACCAGGACCGAACCAGCACTTAACCAGGACCGAACCAGGACTAAACCAGGACTAAACCAGGACTGAACCAGGACTAAACCAGGACTAAACCAGGACTGAACCAGGACTGAACCAGGACTAAACCAGGACTGAACCAGGACCAAACCAAGACTAAACCAGAACTAAACCAGGACTAAACCAGGATTAAACCAGGACTAAACCAGGACTGAACCAGGACTAAACCAGGACTAAACCAGGACTGAACCAGGACCGAACCAGGACCAAACCAGGACTAAACCAGGACTGAACCAGCACTAAACCAGGACTGAACCAAGACTGAACCAGGACTAAACCAGGACTAAACCAGGACCGAACCAGGACCGAACCAGGACCAAACCAGGACTGAACCAGGACTGAACCAGGACTGAACCAGGACTAAACCGGGACTGAACCAGGACCGAACCAAGACTAAACCAGAACTAAACCAGGACTAAACCAGGACTAAACCAGGACTAAACCAGGACTGAACCAGGACTGAACCAGGACTAAACCAGGACTAAACCAGGACTGAACCAGGACTAAACCAGGACTGAACGAGGACTAAACGAGGACTAGTCCAGGACTGAACCAAGACTGAATAAGGACTGAACCAGGAATAAACCAGTACTGAACCAAGACTGAACCGGGACTGAACCAGGACCAAACCAGGACTGAACAAGGACTAAACCAGGACTGAACCAGGATCGAACCAGGACTAAACCAGGACTAAACCAGGACCGAACCAGGACTAAACCAGGACTAAACCAGGACCGATCCAGGACTGAACCAGGACTGAACCAGGACTGAACCAGGACTAAACCAGGACCGAACCAGGACCGAACCAGGACTGAACCAGGACTAAACCAGGACCGAACCAGGACCGAACCAGGACCGAACCAGGACCGAACCAGGACCGAACCAGGACCGAACCAAGACCGAACCAAGACCAAACCAAGACCGAACCAGGACTGAACCAGGACTAAACCAGGACTGAACCAGGACTAAACCAGGACCGAACCAGGACCGAAACAGAACCGAACCAGGACCGAACCAGGACCAAACCAGGACCAAACCAGGACCGAACCAGGACCAAACCAGGACCGAACCAGGACTTAACCAGGACCGAACCAGGACTAAACCAGGACTAAACCAGGACTAAACCAGGACTGAACCAGGACTGAACCAAGACTAAACCAGGACTGAACCAGGACTAAACCAGGACTGAACGAGGACTAAACAAGGACTAGTCCAGGACTGAACCAGGACTGAATAAGGACTGAACCAGGACTAAACCAGGACTGAATCAGGACTAAACCAGGACTAAACCAGGACTGAACCAGGACTAAACCAGGACCGAACCAAGACTGAACCGGGACTGAACCAGGACCGAATCAGGACCAAACCAGGACCGAACCAGGACTGAACCAGGACTGAACCAGGACCGAACCAGGACCAAACCAGGACCGAACCAGGACTTAACCAGGACCGAACCAGGACTAAACCAGGACTAAACCAGGACTAAACCAGGACTGAACCAGGACTGAACCAAGACTAAACCAGAACTAAACCAGGACTAAACCAGGACTAAACCAGGACTAAACCAGGACTGAACCAGGACTGAACCAGGACTGAACCAGGACTAAACCAGGACTGAACCAGGACTGAATCAGGACTGAATCAGGACTAAACCAGGACTAAACCAGGACTGAACCAGGACCGAACCAGGACCAAACCAGGACTAAACCAGGACTGAACCAGGACTGAACCAGGACCGAACCAAGACCGAACCAGGACTAAACCAGGACTTAACCAGGACCAAACCAGAACTGAACCAGGACTGACCCGGACTGAACGAGGACTAAACCAAGACTAAACCAGGACTAAACCAGGACTAAACCAGGACTGAACCAGGACTGAACCAGGACTGAACCAGGACTAAACCAGGACTGAACCAGGACTGAATCAGGACTGAATCAGGACTAAACCAGGACTAAACCAGGACTGAACCAGGACCGAACCAGGACCAAACCAGGACTAAACCAGGACTGAACCAGGACTGAACCAGGACCGAACCAAGACCGAACCAGGACTAAACCAGGACTTAACCAGGACCAAACCAGAACTGAACCAGGACTGACCCAGACTGAACGAGGACTAAACCAAGACTAAACCAGGACTGAACCAGGACTAAACCAGGACTGAACGAGGACTAAACAAGGACTAAACCAGGACTGAACCAGGACTAAACCAGGACCGAACCAAGACTGAACCGGGACTGAACCAGGACCGAATCAGGACCAAACCAGGACCGAACCAGGACTGAACCAGGACTGAACCAGGACCGAACCAGGACCAAACCAGGACCGAACCAGGACTTAACCAGGACCGAACCAGGACTAAACCAGGACTAAACCAGGACTAAACCAGGACTGAACCAGGACTGAACCAAGACTAAACCAGAACTAAACCAGGACTAAACCAGGACTAAACCAGGACTAAACCAGGACTGAACCAGGACTGAACCAGGACTGAACCAGGACTAAACCAGGACTGAACCAGGACTGAATCAGGACTGAATCAGGACTAAACCAGGACTAAACCAGGACTGAACCAGGACCGAACCAGGACCAAACCAGGACTAAACCAGGACTGAACCAGGACTGAACCAGGACCGAACCAAGACCGAACCAGGACTAAACCAGGACTTAACCAGGACCAAACCAGAACTGAACCAGGACTGACCCGGACTGAACGAGGACTAAACCAAGACTAAACCAGGACTGAACCAGGATTAAACCAGGACTGAACCAGGACCGAACCAGGACTTAACCAGGACCAACCCAGAACTGAACCAGGACTGACCCGGACTGAACGAGGACTAAACCAAGACTAAACCAGGACTGAACCAGGACTAAACCAGGACTAAACCAGGACTGAACCAGGACTGAACCAGGACTAAACCAGGACTAAACCAGGACTGAACAAGGACTAAACCAGGACTGAACCAGGACTGAACCAGGACTGAACCAGGACTAAACCAGGACTAAACCAGGACTGAACCAGGACTGAACCAGGACTGAACCAGGACTAAACCAGGACTGAACCAGGACTAAACCAGGACTGAATAAGGACTGAACCAGGACTAAACCAGGACTGAACCAGGACTGAACCAGGACTGAACCAGGACTGAACCAGGACTAAACCAGGACTAAACCAGGACTGAACCAGGACTGAACCAGGACTGAACCAGGACTAAACCAGGACTGAACAAGGACTAAACCAGGACTGAACCAGGACTGAATAAGGACTGAACCAGGACTAAACCAGGACTGAACCAGGACTGAACCAGGACTGAACCAGGACTAAACCAGGACTAAACCAGGACTGAACAAGGACTAAACCAGGACTGAAACAGGACTTAACCAGAACTAGACCAGGACTAAACCAGGACTGAACCAGGACTAAACCAGGACTGAACCAGGTCTAAACTGAAATAAATATTTTGTATTGTCAGAACTTCCTTCATTTGTACTTTGTTGGATTATATATTTTGTTCTAAATTTTTAATACAACTTCCAAATGGGATAAATTAAACATCTGCTGAAAATTTTAACAAAAAAAAGGTTTAAACCTGGTGTAAATCCCAGAGTGCAGGACTACCTGGGTAAGAAAAAAAAGACCTTACAAGGGTTAAGTTTAATTCCAAATAATAATTTTAATCAGGAATTAAATGTTTACATGGCCTTTTTAAAGCCAAACTCATTTGTATTCAGAATTAAATTATTTTTATTCATAATTAAAGTTCTCAGGTAAACGTGGCAAATGTCCAGAATGAAGGCGGTTTATTTTTAAGTTTATTTAAAGGACATTTTGGAACATTCAAAACAGAAACAGGTGAAAAGAATCAGGTTTAAATGTTCTGGATCCTGGATCTTATTTAGAATTTGAGTTGAGTTGAACTAAATCTCACTGAAAATTTGCCTAAAAAATTCAAATTTTGAGTTAAAATTTGACTAAACCTGACTTGAGATATGAAACATCCGTCATTATGATTGGTCTAAAAGTTGTACAGTTTGGTGTGTAGTGCCGCTTTAAGCGCTGATCCTTATGCCCCTATGGGAGAAATGCATTCTGGGAAAACGCCTTTAAAGTTACAACTGTGTGGACGCAGGTGAAATAACGTAAATATTAAAACATCTCTCGGTGCAGAGTGGACGTTTTCGTTGTTTCCACAAGAAAACTTATTTCTAAGAGAACAATCTGATAAAAAAAAAAATCTGTTTTTAGGATTCAAATGTCCCAAAATATGGCACAATAATCCCATAAAATTTATATTAAACCAGGAGCCATTTATGTTCTTTTAATCAGATTTACCCAGAGAACAAAAGAGGAGCAGGGTTTACATGGCAGAACTTTGATTAAAGTGCGTGTGAAAGGTTTTTATAATTTTCTCGTTTGGACATAATCTGGTGAATAAAATCTGTGGTAAATATAAATTACAGTTTTACATAAATCAAGAAGCAATTTGTGAAAAAGAAAAAAAAAAAACAGTAGAAAAACATGCTGAAAATGACAGGATTATTTTAGAGAGTCCCACATTAATGGGACACACTGGGGGAATTCTGTCCAAAAATTTTCTGATATTTTAAACATGATTTCAACAAAATAAATCTTTTCTTTTATGTTTAATTTGCCACATAATATTAGACGGTCACATCAAATAAAGTCCGAATGAGAAGAACCAGAACTTACCCCAACAGCAGAGGAACAGGACCAGCTCCCTGAGGAACATGTCCGAGAACCAGGACTGAACCAGGACCGAACCAGATCTGAACCAGGTCTGAACCAGGACTAAACCAGGTCTGAGTGAGGTCTTTGACTTTCCTGTTTTTAACACGTTCTTATTATCTCTTGATCTTTTGTGGTTTTTCTAGTAAAGACGGAAATATTAAATGTTAAACTTCACTCGTCATCTTCGACTGCGAGTATCATAGCAACCAAAGAGCCAATCAGGAGCGAGGCTGATGATGGCCACGCCCCCTCCCGGGTGAGCTCCGCCCCCTGTACAGGCTGTGGTCAGGCCCCACTAACCTGAGCTCATGTCTCTGGGATTATACATGAGGTCATTATGTTTATTTCTTAATGTGTAACTGTCAGAAGCCAAAAAACAGCACAGATCAGTGTTTCCTCGGTGGAGATCTCACTGTGGCAGTGAGTCTGTCAAGGCAACAAACTAGTGTAGTGATGGGGGCAAGTTCTGAACTAGTGTAGTGATGGGGGCAAGTTCTGAACTTCCACGTAAAACGCCAATTTGCTTCAGACTGAAGAATCTTAACACCACTTTAACCCATCTGACAACAGCCACGAGTCTAACAAACCAAACGCTCTGCCTGGTTCACTCATTAGTGTCTGGAAACGTTAGAAAACAACTTTAGAAGCACCTCACACTTCCCTCTGCTGTTTCCCACAGGCCAAAGCCCAAAAGACTCGATTGTCGACTCCAGCTGAAAGTTGTTGAAAGAAAATGGTTTGGAAATGTATTTTTTTTGGCATTTTTCAAAAAATATAATTCAGTGGTAAATAAATGGGATTAGAAACGATTCGGTGATCGAATAATGTCGGAATAAATAACTTTTCCCTATTTAAAATGTGTATTTGCACAATATTTGAGAGTGTTGATAAAGTTTGATTTTAGATCTCGGGGTTTTTTTGTGTTTAAAATTTACCAAATTAAATTTTGTTCCTCACATCTTTGACATGCTTAAATGACAGTTGAGAGTCCACTGTGACTAAATACTTGTGTTCTGGTACCACCCACTGACCAGAACTAATGGATCTCTGCAGATTTGGAGAAAAACATTCACAGTTTCAGTGACACTGAGACGTAAACATGAGTTTTTTCCCCAGTCACAGACGGTCCCCACTGCAGAGGACAGGCTGCTGCTTTGCTTCTGCACACTGTGGTGTCAGTGCGGAGTCGACATGAGGCTGAAGAGCATCAGGCAGATCCCCGATAAACAGACTGAGTAACCCTGTGGTGTGTGGACACAGGAGACTTTCACCGACTCAAACACATTGTTTTCTGTTTTTTAAATATGATTCCACACACTGTAAGACTTTTGGTGAAGTTAAATTTTGATCATTTGTTATGTTAACGGTATCAAAGGTTTTCTCAGCTCGAGGTACACGGCCCTGACTACAAGATAAACGTTTGAGTGGAATTTCCAGAATCCAAATTGCACTGGATGTGAAGAGTTCAAATGTGAATCTAATATGTTGTGAATATTTTAGGCTCTTCTGATTGTACAGTGTCCAGTTCACATGTAAAATCTCTGTAGACGCGCGGCTGCGGTGTCCTGCGGTTTTGTGCAGAACTAAACCAGGACTGAACCAGGACTGGACCAGGACTGGACCAGGTCTAAGCCAGTCATTAGTGGAGTATAAATATATAAGCCTCCGCTGATGGTTTTATGTAATAAATACTAAAGTCACTCTCTGGACTGGGAGAACACGACACTCCCTGGACATCAAGTATTTTTCTCCCATTTGTCCACGGCATCAGGGCCGTCTGAATTCAAGCGCAAAGACTCCAAACAGAGCGTCCGACTCGAGGGTTTGGCGCTCCGGTCTGAACACAGCGTAAGAAGCCACTTGGTTTTGCTCCAGAGTAAAACACGAGCGGGTTTGACAGTTCTGAACAGTTCTGAACAGTTCTGAACAGTTCTGAACAGTTCTGAACAGTTCTGAACAGTTTGAAGCGGCGGTTTTCGATGAAGGCGATGAGGTAAACGCTGTGGCAAGATCTGACACGTGGGGCAGAGTTTATCGTTTGTGAACGCGGCATTCTAAATTTCTGTTTACAACATTTGCCAAAATGTTTGATTCTGATCACAGTGAAATTAAAATGGTGGATTCCTGATCATGAGGATGTGATCAGTCACAAGTCAGAAGTGTCAGATTCTGTGTCATCTGAGGCCCTTTCTGCTCAAGACTCTGTGTGTGTGAAAGCTCCTGTCGTCCATGTTCTAACACTGTTCCCTCAGAATCATCCATGTTCTAACACTGTTCCCTCAGAATCGTCCATGTTCTAACACTGTTCCCTCAGAATCATCCATGTTCTAACACTGTTCCCTCAGAATCATCCATGTTCTAACACTGTTCCCTCAGAATCATCCATGTTCTAACACTGTTCCCTCAGAATCATCCATGTTCTAACACTGTTCCCTCAGAATCATCCATGTTCTAACACTGTTCCCTCAGAATCATCCATGTTCTAACACTGTTCCCTCAGAATCATCCATGTTCTAACACTGTTCCCTCAGAATCATCCATGTTCTAACACTGTTCCCTCAGAATCATCCATGTTCTGGTCCAAGAGGAAGTGGGACCTGAAGGTGAAGAGTTTGTTTGTGACATCCCTGACGACAGGTTTTAAACAGACCTGCAGCTGTTTTGCTTCCTTCACACGTTTAACAGCTCAACGTTCAAGAGTTCAGATTGTGCAACATGTGACCTTTAAAGCGACAGCACTGTTCAAAGAAACCAGATGCCCTGCAGATAACTGTAGACGGATGAAGCAGAGATGAAATCCGCTCGTATGTGAACGGAAAAAACAGAACCAGAAAACGCCCGCAGGCGATTACACAACATTAAAAAGTCAAGTCAGATATTCACCGTACTTATTTTTCCACTATTGACCTGCTGTACATCGTTTGAAAGCTTCATTCCTCAGTAAAACCACCATATCATTCATTTTATGCCACACAGCCCAAAGAGCCATAACTTATAATTCCCGAAAATAGTCATAACAACAAAGCGCATTTCTTATCGTTGAGCCGGTTCTGTCGGTCCGAAACGGGTCCAGTCCAGGAATAGCTGTGCTCAATTAGTCCGTAACAGTCCACAGAAAAAGAATATCCAGGTGTTTTTTTTTCATAAAATAATTCCATGTGGGGAAATACAGGGGTGTAGTGGGCGTGGTACGCGGGGGTACGCTGTCCACCCACTTCTCCTGACGCCACGTTCAATTTTTATTTCGGTTTTAGCCCTGCACTAAAATGACAGAGAAAAAGCAGAAAAACATAGATTTTTATTTTCGGAAAGAGAAAGACGCCACCAGTATCCAGACACCCAATTCAGAGATTTGTGTGAGCAAGTTGAGCAACCAGTTCTGGAGCGGGGGAACTGGTCACCTGCGCAAGATATGCCGCCTGGCGTTGGAGAGACTGAAATAGCTGCACTTTGCCAACGTTTTCGACTACACATCGCAAGTGCAATCAATGGATTTAGGGATTTCATCGAGAGCTCCGGGGATGACGGTGACACACCTGCGGATCTGAGGCCTTTAATGAACTGCACAAAACTCATTCCATGCAGCACTGCAGAGTGCGAAAGGGGATTCAGCCAAATGAATCTTATAATCAATTGACAGTCAATGAAAACATCAACTGTAAGTTACTCTTTTTTTTTTTTTTTTTTGCTTTCGAGGCAGCGCTGTCTGCGGGTTATTGAAATGTTTGTTGATCATTGTTCTAATGCGAGTTATGCTTAATAACGTTGGCCTGTGATTATTTTGGAGTAGTAAAACATTAAATTTAACGTTAGTTCAACTGGTGTTGTAGCCTATAATTGATGTTCTGTGTGTATATATAGAACATCCCAGAAACGCGTACACCCACTTAAAAAATCCCCACTACACCACTGGGGAAATAATCCAGAAAGTCCGTGTTTGTCTGAATGGACGAGCGACGCATGAAAACATGTCTGTCCCTTATCTATGTGGGGCTAAGATTTTCTTTTTATAAGCTGTGACATTTGGGTTTGTGTTACTGTTGTGCACAGACAAAATCAGGCGGTGGCAACAGGTTAAAGCTGCGCAGTGTCACTTTTCTGGTGGAGGGTCCATCAAACGCTCCATGGAAATATCATTGATTTGTCTAGAATGTTCCAAAGTGCGGCATTAAGCCTTTCTATTGTCACGGAAACCAAAACAGACCAAGTTCCGGGAGCTGACCCCACTCACAGTCAGACGGTTTTTCTGAGTGTTTTTGAGCTCTAAAACCACCTGCGATTGAATAAATGTAAAGTAGAGCTGTTTAATGTCACAGTGTGGAACATTCTGGGCAGAGGAATGACGTATCCATAGAAACAAGCAGGGGACGGACCCCCAACCAGAAAGTTACACAGTGCAGCTTTAAGGAGGAAACCAGATCTAAACCAGGTCTGAACCAGGTCTGAAAAAAGGTCTGAACACCTGTAATGAATAAATACCAGATAAACATTCCAGGAAAAGCAATAACATCTCCATGGAAACAAGCAGGTGATGGACCCCCACCTGAAAAGTGACACAGTGAAGCTTTAAGTCATGTTCTACTGTTCTAGATGTGTGAAAGAATGAGGGACAAGCCCTGAATTTAAAAAAAACAAAAAGATTTATTACAATCAGAAGTTACAATCACAGTAAAACCAGGCCACAGATATGAAGCGGGGACTATCCCGGGACTAATCCAGGTCTAAACCAGGTCTGGACCAGGTCTAAACCAGGGCTGAGACTCAGGAGAGCTGGTAGATATTCCTCTGTGGTTCCTCCTGCTTCACTTCAGAACCTCCATCTAGAACGAAAGAAAGGACAAAACCAGGTCTGAACCAGGACTAAACCAGGACTAAACCAAGACTAAACCAAGACTACACCAGGTCTAAACCAGAACTAAACCAGGACTACACCAGGTCTGAACCAGAACTAAACCAGGACTAAACCAAGACTACACCAGGTCTGAACCAGAACTAAACCAGGACTACACCAGGTCTGAACCAGAACTAAACCAGGACTAAACCAAGACTAAACCAAGACTACACCATGACAACACCAGGTCTAAACCAGGACTAAACCAGGACTACACCAGGTCTGAACCAGAACTAAACCAGAACTAAACCAAGACTACACGATGATGACACCAGGTCTAAACCAGGACAAAACCAGGTCTGAACCAGAACTAAACCAGGACTAAACCAAGACTACACGATGATGACACCAGGTCTAAACCAGGACTAAACCAGGTCTGAACCAGAACTAAACCAGGACTAAACCAGAACTAAACCAAGACTACACCATGACGACACCAGGTCTAAACCAGGTCTAAGCCAGGACTAAACAAGGTCTAAACCAGGTCTAAACAAAGTCTAAACCAGGTCTAAGCCAGGACTAAACCAGGACTACACCAGGTCTGAACCGGGACTGCCCCAGGACTCACGGGCGTGGTTGGGTTTGTCCTCGTCTGTAGCGTCTCCGCTCTCATTCACGTTGGAGTAAATCACCTTTGGAAAGTTTCACATTTGACTTGAGGGTTTGTAGATTTGAAGGCTCTGCTGTGATTGGTGCGTTACCTGCGGGCGCTGAGGTGGCGGCGTGTGATTGGGCGAGGGGAGGAGCCCGGAGATCATCCGACCAATGGCGTCAAAGGTGGGTCGTCGGGTGGGCTCCAGGTCCCAACAGCGCCTCATCAGGTCATACCTGAAAACCCCACGTTTATACGAAAGCACAGACACGTTTATACGAACGCACAGACACGTTTATACGAACATACAGACACGTTTATACGAACATACAGACACGTTTATACGAACGCACAGACACGTTTATACGAACATACAGACACGTTTATACGAACATACAGACACGTTTATACGAACGCACAGACACGTTTATACGAACGCACAGACACGTTTATACGAACATACAGACACGTTTATACGAACATACAGACACGTTTATACGAACGCACAGACACGTTTATACGAACGCACAGACACGTTTATACGAACATACAGACACGTTTATACGAACATACAGACACGTTTATACGAAGTACAGACACGTTTACACGAAGTACAGACACGTTTATACGAAGTACAGACACGTTTATACGAACGCACAGACACGTTTACACGAAGTACAGACACGTTTACACGAAGTACAGACACGTTTATACGAAGTACAGACACGTTTATACGAACGCACAGACACGTTTATACGAACGCTCAGACACGTTTATACGAACGCACAGACACGTTTATACGAACATACAGACACGTTTATACGAACGCACAGACACGTTTATACGAACGTGCAGACACGTTTACACGAACGCACAGACACGTTTACACGAAGTACAGACACGTTTATACGAACGCTCAGACACGTTTATACGAACGCTCAGACACGTTTATACGAACGCACAGACACGTTTATACGAACATACAGACACGTTTATACGAACGCACAGACACGTTTATACGAACGCGCAGACACGTTTATACGAACATACAGACACGTTTACACGAACGCACAGACACGTTTACACGAACGCACAGACACGTTTACACAAACGCACAGACACGTTTATACGAACGCACAGACACGTTTATACAAACGCACAGACACGTTTATACAAACCCACAGACACGTTTATACAAACGCACAGACACGTTTATACAAACCCACAGACACGTTTATACAAACGCACAGACACGTTTATACAAACGCACAGACACGTTTACACGAACGCACAGACACGTTTAGACGAACGCACAGACACGTTTATACGAACGCACAGACACGTTTACACGAACGCACAGACACGTTTATACGAACGCACAGACACGTTTATACGAACGCACAAAGGGTTTTTGTGCGTTTTAGTTTTGTGACTTTTAGTTTTGTGACTTTTAGTTTTGTGCGTTTTGGTTTTGCGTGGGACAAACTCACATCTCGGTGGGAGCGAAGTCCGGTCGCCCCATGTGGACGCCGTCTTTGATCCTCCTGTAGAACTGTGAGTCCACCGCCATGTTTGGGTACGGACTACGACCTGGAACACACCACGAACGAGTACTGCACGAGGAGTACTACAGTACTGCAGGAGCAGTACAACAGTACTGTGGTACTGCAGGAGCAGTGCCACAGTACGGCACGAGGAGTACTGCAGTACTGCAGGAGTAGTAATACTATAGTAGAAGTAATATAGTAGAAGTACTGTAGTAGTAGTATTATAGTAGTAATACTATAGTAGTAGTACTATAGTAGTAGTAGTAGCAGTATAGTAGTAGTAGTGTAGTACTAGTACTATAGTAGTAGTAGTATAGTAGTAGTAGTATAGTAGTAGTGCTGTAGTAGTAGTAGTAGTATAGTAGTACTATAGTAGTAGTATTGTAGTAGTACTATAGTAGTAGTGCTGTAGTAGTAGTACTATAGTAGTAGCAGTATAGTAGTAGTAGTGTAGTACTAGTACTATAGTAGTAGTACTATAGTAGTAGTGCTGTAGTAGTAGTACTATAGTAGTAGTAGTATAGTAGTAGTACTATAGTAGTAGTGCTGTAGTAGTAGTACTATAGTAGTAGTACTATAGTAGTAGTACAGTCGTAGTAGTACTGACCCATAGAGTAGATCTCCCACAGCAGGACTCCGTAGGACCACACGTCGCTCTGAGTCGTGTAAACACAGAGGAAGATACTTTCTGGAGACATCCACTTCACCGGGAGACGCGCCTGAGTACAAGTACTGCATAAGTACTGCATCAGTACTGCAAACTGCACTAGAGTACTGCAGAAGTACTGCAAACTACACTAGAGTACTGCAGAAGTACTGCAAACTATACTACAAGGAACTGCAGAAGTACTGCAAACTGCACTACAGTAAGGTTAAAGCTCCACTGCGGGACATTTCCTCACAGTAGAACAGGTTAAAGCTCCACTGCGGTACATTTATCAGAGGTTGGCAGGATTAAGAGGATAAAGTCATACGTTGCCCTTGACGATGTAACTGTCGTCGTTGCGGATGTCTCGGGCCAAACCGAAGTCGCAGATTTTGGCGACGCAGCGTTCGGTCAGAAGAACGTTTCTCGCCGCCACGTCCCGGTGAATACACTGTAAAAAACACCACATCAACAACACTGTAAAAAACACCACATCAACAACACTGTAAAAAACACCACATCAACAACACTGTAAAAAACACCACATCAACAACACTGTAAAAACACCACATCAACAGCACTGTAAAAAACACCACATCAACAACACTGTAAAAAACACCACATCAACAACACTGTAAAAAACACCACATCAACAGCACTGTAAAAAACACCACATCAACAGCACTGTAAAAAACACATCAACAGCACTGTAAAAAACACCACATCAACAACACTGTAAAAAAAAAACACCACATCAACAACACTGTAAAAAACACCACATCAACAACACTGTAAAAAACACCACATCAACAACACTTTAAAAAACACCACATCAACAACACTGTAAAAACACCACATCAACAACACTGTAAAAAACACCACATCAACAGCACTGTAAAAAACACCACATCAACAGCACTGTAAAAAACACCACATCAACAGCACTGTAAAAAACACCACATCAACAACACTGTAAAAACACCACATCAACAACACTGTAAAAAACACCACATCAACAGCACTGTAAAAAACACCACATCAACAGCACTGTAAAAAACACCACATCAACAGCACTGTAAAAAACACCACATCAACAACACTGTAAAAAAAACACCACATCAACAACACTGTAAAAAAAAACACCACATCAACAACACTGTAAAAAACACCACATCAACAACACTGTAAAAACACCACATCAACAACACTGTAAAAAACACCACATCAACAGCACTGTAAAAAACACCACATCAACAGCACTGTAAAAAACACCACATCAACAGCACTGTAAAAAACACCACATCAACAACACTGTAAAAAACACCACATCAACAGCACTGTATAAAACACCACTTCAAAAACACTGTAAAAAACACCACATCAACATATATTTAAAAAACACCACATCAACAACACTGTAAAAAACACCACATCAACAACACTGTAAAAAACACCACATCAACAACACTGTAAAAACACCACATCAACAGCACTGTAAAAAACACCACATCAACAACACTGTAAAAAACACCACATCAACAACACTGTAAAAAACACCACATCAACAACACTGTAAAAACACCACATCAACAACACTGTAAAAAACACCACATCAACAGCACTGTAAAAAACACCACATCAACAGCACTGTAAAAAACACCACATCAACAGCACTGTAAAAAACACCACATCAACAACACTGTAAAAACACCACATCAACAACACTGTAAAAAACACCACATCAACAGCACTGTAAAAAACACCACATCAACAGCACTGTAAAAAACACCACATCAACAGCACTGTAAAAAACACCACATCAACAACACTGTAAAAAACACCACATCAACAACACTGTAAAAAACACCACATCAACAACACTGTAAAAACACCACATCAACAACACTGTAAAAAACACCACATCAACAGCACTGTAAAAAACACCACATCAACAGCACTGTAAAAAACACCACATCAACAGCACTGTAAAAAACACCACATCAACAGCACTGTAAAAAACACCACATCAACAACACTGTAAAAAACACCACATCAACAGCACTGTAAAAAACACCACATCAACAACACTGTAAAAAACACCACATCAACAGCACTGTAAAAAACACCACATCAACAACACTGTAAAAAACACCACATCAACAACACTGTAAAAAACACCACATCAACAACACTGTAAAAACACCACATCAACAGCACTGTAAAAAACACCACATCAACAACACTGTAAAATACACCACATCAACAACACTGTAAAAAACACCACATCAACAGCACTGTAAAAAACACCACATCAACAGCACTGTAAAAAACACCACATCAACAACACTGTAAAAACACCACATCAACAACACTGTAAAAACACCACATCAACAACACTGTAAAAAACACATCAACAACACTGTAAAAAACACCACATCAACAACACTGTAAAAACACCACATCAACAACACTGTAAAAAACACCACATCAACAGCACTGTAAAAAACACCACATCAACAGCACTGTAAAAAACACCACATCAACAGCACTGTAAAAAACACCACATCAACAACACTGTAAAAACACTACATGAACTACACTGTAAAAAACACCACATCAACAACACTGTACAAAACACTACATGAACTACACTGTAAAAACACCACATCAACAACACTGTAAAAAACACCACATGAACTACACTGTAAAAAACACAACACTGTACAAAACACAACGTGAACTACACTGTAAAAAACACCACCATTTGATAAACTACACTACACACAATCTTATTTAATCAATCTGAACTTCCTCCAATCCCTCTTGGAAAAGTCGACTTATATGAAAACACATCCGCTTTAAACTCGGAGGCAGGGAGTGTCTTGCCAAAGGCCAGTGCAAGGAGACACCGGGAGCGGTGGAGATTGAACCTTCGGCTCAGTGAGGGAGAGTTTCTTACGTTTTTGGAGGAGAGGAAGTCCAACCCCTGAGCCACCTCCAGAGAGAACCTCATGAGGTCCACCAGCGAGAGGCAAGGAAGGTCTGTGGATCAGAAGATCAAAACCTCAGAAACAAGTCAACTCTAAGGCGATAAACACATTAAGATCATTACACTTAAGATTTTATAAAACATTTTACTCCTCCTTTTCCAGTCTGGTTGAAAATCATGGCATCTGTTACCATAGCAACCATGTCAAACACTGGGCCAAATGTCAGATGATTATTTCACAAATACATTAATAAGAAAACACAAACAAACACAAACAAATTTTGTTGAAATTATGTTTAAAGTTTTGTAAATATAAATTGTGCCTAATTTTTTTCTCACTGTGGGACTCTAAATTGGAACGCTCTACTTCCCGTTGTTTTCTATTCTGTTTCTATTTTTCTACTTTCTCAACATATTTTTCATCTTTTCTTCACAAACTGCTTCTCGGTTGGAGTAAAACTGTAGTTATGTAGTTACAGGTTTTACAACAGTAAATGAAGAACTCAGAGAACCATCGGAACCTGCCAGACGCACTTTAAACAATGAGGAGCTGCACAGTCTGGAGACGCAGAAGGTGCAGGTGAGTCAGTCTCAGGGGTTCAGTGAGTCAGTCTCAGGGGTTCAGTGAGTCAGTCTCAGGGGTTCAGGGTCAGACTCATATGTGGTGATGGTGTCGTGTCATTTCTTTCTTAATATTTTCCCTTCATACGAACTATGTCGAGCAAAAAAAGAAAGTGGTCTGACGAATATGTGCAATATGGATTCACATGTGCACCAATAAAATATATAAACCTATGTTTGAATTTGAAAAAAAGCATATTTTACAGTATTTTTCCAGTTAAGAAGGTTCAGTGAATGTGCAGATGAAACTAGTGGAGTTCAGTATCTTCAACAAGGTTAAGAACCACTGGTGTAGAGCGAGTTCAGACATTTAAAGATGAGGAATGAGGAACCTGACAGAACAGGACTGAACCAGGTCTAAACCAGGACTAAACAAGAACTGAACCAGGACTGAACCAGGACTAAACCAGATCTAAGTGAGGTCTTTGACCTTCCGGTTTCTGACTTGTTCTTATCTCTTGAGTCTCTGTGGTTTTTATTCTGAAGTCGGAAATATTCGATCAGATTAAAAACTTTCCACTAAGAATCATCATGAGTATCATAGCAACCAAAGAGCCAATCAGGAGCGAGCTTCCTGCGCTGCTGTTTGGTAAGGGGCGGGCTCCTAGCAACGCTGTCAATCAAACCTTGTTGCTAAGGCCAGTGGGCGGGACCTCAGGGAAAGAAGACGCCTGATTGGTCAGTTAATAATGTTCAGATCTGGATTTAGGGACAAAATGTTCAACCAAAGTTAGTTAGTTACTTGGTGAGTGTTACACACACAGAGATGGCAAAAGTAATGAAAACATGTAATTAAGTAAAAGTATCTTTACTTTGCTTTATTCCTACTCAAGTAAATAGAAAAGAAACCATCTAAAAAGTAAAAAAGTACTTCATTTTAAATGAAAACGTGCCCTGGGACACGTGCACGGCCCTGGGACACGTGCGCGGATGTGGGCTGGACAGACCTGAGATCGGCTCCAGACTTGGTCCAGATCCTAGTCCTGGTCTCAGTCTCGGTGCCAGGGGCTTCATCTCCTGGTACTCAGAGCCGCAGGAGATGCCGCTGTCGCTGTGGGAGGAGAGCACACGCTGTGACATCACAAAGTGACAGTGGCTCTGGCCTCTGATTGGCCGGGACTCACCTGCGCTGCCTCTGATTGGTCAGATGAGGCCTAGTGTTCCTGTAGAGCACTTCCTGTTCAGACAGGAAGTGATGCGCTCTGGTCCGCAGGAAGTTGAGCAGGTCGCCATGACGACAGTACTCCGTGATCATCAACATCGGACCTGAGCAAAACCAGGACTGAACCAGGACTAAACAAGTACTAAACCAGGACAAAAACAGGATTAAACAAGGACTAATCCAGGATTAAACCAGGACTAAACCAGGACTAAACCAGGACTAAACCAGGACTAAACCAGGACAAAAACAGGACTAAACAAGGACTAATCCAGATCTAAACCTGGACTAACCCTGGACTAAACCAGGATTGAACCAGGAGTACACCTGAACTAAACAAAGACTAAACTGAGTCTAAACCAGGAATAAACCCGGTCTGGCCCCAGTCTGGACCCGGTCTGGACCCGGTCTGGACCCGGTCTGGACCCGGTCTGGCCCCAGTCTGGACCCGGTCTGGACCCGGTCTCACCTCCGGTGGTGCAGGCTCCCAGCAGGTTCACGATGTTCTGGTGGAAGCCGATGTGACTCAGGATCTTCAGCTCCGACATCAAAGCCTCACGCTCCTCCGAGAGAGCGTCCTCTGCACACACACACACACACACATGAACACACACACACACACATGAACACACACACATGAACACACACACACACATGAACACACACACACACACACATGAACACACACACACACATGAACACACACACACACACATGAACACACACACATGAACACACACACACACATGAACACACACACACACACACATGAACACACACACATGAACACACACATGAACACACACACACACATGAACACACACACACACACACATGAACACACACACATGAACACACACACATGAACACACACATGAACACACACACACACATGAACACACACACATGAACACACACACATGAACACACACATGAACACACACATGAACACACACACACACACATGAACACACACACATGAACACACACACACACATGAACACACACACACACACACATGAACACACACACATGAACACACACACATGAACACACACATGAACACACACACACACATGAACACACACACATGAACACACACACATGAACACACACATGAACACACACATGAACACACACACACACATGAACACACACACATGAACACACACACATGAACACACACACACACACACATGAACACACACACATGAACACACACACACACATGAACACACACACATGAACACACACACATGAACACACACATGAACACACACATGAACACACACACACACATGAACACACACACATGAACACACACACATGAACACACACATGAACACACACATGAACACACACACACACACATGAACACACACACATGAACACACACACATGAACACACACATGAACACACACACACACATGAACACACACACATGAACACACACACATGAACACACACACATGAACACACACACACACATGAACACACACACATGAACACACACATGAACACACACATGAACACACACATGAACACACACACACACATGAACACACACACATGAACACACACACAAACACACACATGAACACACACACACACATGAACACACACACATGAACACACACACATGAACACACACATGAACACACACACACACATGAACACACACACATGAACACACACACATGAACACACACACATGAACACACACATGAACACACACACATGAACACACACACATGAACACACACATGAACACACACATGAACACACACACACACATGAACACACACACATGAACACACACACATGAACACACACATGAACACACACATGAACACACACACACACATGAACACACACACATGAACACACACACACACATGAACACACACACATGAACACACACACATGAACACACACATGAACACACACATGAACACACACATGAACACACACACACACATGAACACACACACATGAACACACACACAAACACACACATGAACACACACACACACATGAACACACACACATGAACACACACACATGAACACACACATGAACACACACACATGAACACACACACACACATGAACACACACACATGAACACACACACATGAACACACACACATGAACACACACATGAACACACACATGAACACACACATGAACACACACATGAACACACACACATGAACACACACACATGAACACACACATGAACACACACATGAACACACACATGAACACACACACATGAACACACACACATGAACACACACACATGAACACACACACATGAACACACACACATGAACACACACACATGAACACACACATGAACACACACATGAACACACACACACACATGAACACACACACATGAACACACACACATGAACACACACATGAACACACACATGAACACACACACATCCTCTTCCTCCTCTCTCTTCCTCCACTCTCCTCCCCTCGCCTCCTCCTCTCTCCTCTCTCCTCTCATCCTCCTCTCTCTTCCTCCTCTCTCCTCCCCTCGCCTCCTCCTCTCCTCCTCCTCTCTTCCTCCTCTCTCCTCCCCTCGCCTCCTCCTCTCTTCCTCCTCTCTTCCTCCTCTCTCCTCCCCTCGCCTCCTCCTCTCTTCCTCCTCTCCTCCTCCCCTCTCCTCCTCTCTCCTCTCTTCCTCCTCTCTCTTCCTCCTCTCTCCTCCCCTCGCCTCCTCCTCTCTTCCTCCTCTCTCCTCCTCTCTCTTCCTCCTCTCTTCCTCCTCTCTCCTCCTCTCTCTTCCTCCTCTCTCCTCCTCTCTCCTCGTCCTCTCTCCTCCTCTCTTCCTCCTCTCTCCTCCTCTCTTCCTCCTCTCTCCTCCTCTCTTCCTCCTCTCTCCTCCTCTCTTCCTCCTCTCTCTTCCTCCTCTCTTCCTCCTCTCTCTTCCTCCTCTCTCCTCCTCTCACTCACGTTTCAGCATCTTCACGGCGACGGTCGTCTGGTTCTCGTCGGGGTTCAGACCCAAAGCCGTTGCCGCCACGACTTTCCCGAACGCTCCGGACCCCAGAACCGCTCCTGCCGAACGAAAACCTCTGTTACGTTCACCTCCTCACGTTCACCTCCTCACGTTCACCTCCTCACGTTCACCTCCTCACGTTCACCTCCTCACGTTCACCTCCTCACGTTCACCTCCTCACGTTCACCTCCTCACGTTCATCTCCTCACATTCACCTCCTCACGTTCACCTCCTCACGTTCACCTCCTCACGTTCACCTCCTCACGTTCACCTCCTCACGTTCACCTCCTCACATTCACCTCCTCACGTTCACCTCCTCACGTTCACCTCCTCACGTTCACCTCCTCACGTTCACCTCCTCACGTTCACCTCTGGTCTAAGTCTGCGGTTCTGACCCAAGACTAGACCAGGACTGAACGGGAGGCCGGAGTCCTTGTGGAGTCCTGGTTTTGTTCTGGTTAGTGTCCCGGTCCTCGAGGTCCTGGTCTAGTCCCGGTCTAGTCCTGGTTTAGTCCTGGTTTAGTCTTTGTTTAGTCCTGGTTTAGTTCTGGTTTAGTCCTGGTTTAGTCCTGGTCTAGTCCTGGTTAGTCCTGGTTTAGTATTTGTTTAGTCCTGGTTTAGTCCTGGTTTAGTCCTGGTTTAGTCTTTGTTTAGTCCTGGTTTAGTCCTGGTTTAGTCCTGGTCTAGTCCTGGTCGGGTTCTTACCCAGTCGGAGTCGGTCTCGGGGAAACTCCCAGCACTGGTCGTACGGCAGCAGAGTCGGGTCCACAAACGTGTAACTGTTTCCATCAAACCCGTCGATGATCTTCCACCGGATCTCGAACCGCGGCTTCTGTGGAGACCCAGACCCGGATTCAGACCCGGACTCAGACCCGGACTCAGACCCGGACTCAGACCCGGACTCAGACCCGGACTCAGACCCAGACTCAGACCCGGACTCAGACCCGGACCCGGACTCAAGGATCAGACTCAAGAATCAGACTCAGAGTTTAGTTGAGCGTGAAGCCTGACCTCCTTTGGATTTGTCAATGAATAAAATAAAATAAAATAAAATAAAATAAAATAAAATAAAATAAAATAAAATAAAATAAAATAAAATAAAATAAAATAAAATAAAATAAAATAAAATAAAATAAAATAAAATAAAATAAAATAAATAAGATAATATAAAAAAAAAAACTTTAACTGCAATTCGTTCAGCTGTTTTTCTTTCCTTGGAAAATTCTCTATGACTTTAGTATGAAACCTTTAGTGTGAAACCTTTAGTGTGAAACCTTTAAAGGGACAGAAGGGGCGGAGTCACCTGTCTCCACTTCCACAGCACCACCACCAGGAGCAGCAGGAGCAGCGCGGCCACACAGAACAAGCCGATCAGCAGTGGGTGGAGGAGGGACGCCGGCTCACCTGGAAACACAGAACCCGACTGAACCCAAGCACGAGGGGCCAAGAGGAGCCGAGAGGAGGAGCCGAGAGGAGGTGAGAGGAGGTGAGAGGAGGTGAGAGGAGGTGAGAGAAGGCGAGAGGAGGTGAGAGGAGGTGAGAGGAGGTGAGAGGAGGTGAGAGGAGGTGAGAGGAGCCGAGAGGAGGTGAGAGGAGGCAAGAGGGGCCGAGAGGAGGTGAGAGGAGCCGAGAGGGGCCGAGAGGAGGTGAGAGGAGGCGAGAGGGGCCAAGAGGAGGTGAGAGGAGGCGAGAGGAGGTGAGAGGAGCCGAGAGGAGGTGAGAGGAGGTGAGAGGAGCCGAGAGGAGGTGAGACGAGGCGAGAGGGGCCGAGAGGGGCCGAGAGGAGGTGAGAGGAGCCGAGAGGGGCCGAGAGGAGGTGAGAGGAGGCGAGAGGGGCCGAGAGGAGGTGAGAGGAGGCGAGAGGAGGTGAGAGGAGCCGAGAGGAGGTGAGAGGAGGCGAGAGGAGGCGAGAGGAGGTGAGAGGAGCCGAGAGGAAGAGCCGAGAGGAGCCGAGAGGAGGTGAGAGGAGCCGAGAGGAGCTGAGAGGAGCCGAGAAAAGCGGAGAGGAAGGGCTGAGTAGAGCAAAGAGAAGCGAACGGGGCCGAGAGGAGGTGAGAGGAGCCGAGAGGAGGAGCCGAGAAGAGGAGCCAAGAGGAGGAGCCGAGAGGAGGCGATTCTGTTTGTGCAGTTTCTGATAAAAGCGAACGTGAAACGTTAGAGCACAGGTGTCAAACATGCGGCCCGGGGGCCAGATCCGGCCCTCCAAGACCTTTAATCTGGCCCTCGGCTGATTTTCTCTTAAAATATGTAAAATTTTCAGATTTTTCTGGTAATTTTCTACGCCGCTTAGCATAGCAGCATCTCCAGTGCTTCTGTGTGTGGCCGCCTCCCACCAGAGCAGCACAAATGAAGACTCGCCTCTCTCCAAACGCTCTTAAAGGACGATCGTTTTGACTGTGACCATGACGCCCTCATCAGCAAAGTGTTAAAAATAAGAAAAGTGGAGCTGAGTGCAGGATTTTCCAAGAAAAATTTACTAATTCTTCTTTTTCACGGAGGTGAATGGGAAACCTGTACGCTTGGTGTGTTTGCAACAAGTGGCGGTGCTCAAGGAATATAAATATAAAGGAGGAATATAAACGCCACTATGAGACACAACATTGGAGTTTTCCAATCCGGCCCCTTTGGGATCAAAGTAGGTTGTATACGGCCCCCGGACCAAAATGAGTTTGACACCTCTGCATTAGAGGAACCTAGGGAGTAGTGTACTCACGGATCTGCTGCAGGCCTTGTGACCGCCCCATGTGGTTCTCGGCTGAGCACACCACAGTGATGTCATCACCAGGGGACGAGGGCAGGGTCAGAGGTCGCTCCACTGACTCCTCCCCCCTGTCTTCAATCAGGTCCTCAGAATCATCCACGTCTCCTTCAGCCTGTTCCTCCGAGGGCATCAGCTCCCCGTCCTCACACCTGGAACAGCCCGGGTTAGACCTGGTTTAGTCCTGGTTTAGTCCTGGTTTAGTCCTGGTTTAGTCCTGGTCTTGGTCCTGGTCCGGTACCTGTCTGTGAGGCCAGGGCAGGAGGTCCAGGTGAGGGAGGGCAGAGGAAACCCAGACCCTCGACAGACCAGACCCAAGTCCAACCTTCGGACCTCAACCACCGGAGGGTCTGAGGGAACCAATCAGAGAGCAGCACAGGTTTAAACCGACCAATCACAGCAAGAGGAGCAGGTTCTGCTTCTACGACTACTACTACTGCTACTGCTACTACTGCTACTACTACTACTGCTACTGCTACTACTACTACTACTGCTGCTGCTACTGCTACTACTACTACTACTACTGCTGCTACTGCTACTACTACTGCTACTACTGCTGCTACTGCTACTACTACTGCTACTACTACTACTACTACTGCTACTGCTACTACTACTACTACTGCTGCTGCTACTGCTACTACTGCTACTACTACTACTGCTACTACTGCTACTACTACTGCTGCTACTGCTACTGCTACTACTACTACTACCGCCGCTGCCACTACCACCGCCATCTGCTACCACTACCACCACTACCGCCGCTGCCACCGCTACTACCACCGCCACTACCACTACTGCTACCACTGCTGCTACTGCTACTACCACTGCTACTACCACCGCCGCTACCGCTACTACTACTACTACCACTACCGCTGCCACTGCTACTACTACTGCTACCACTAATACCGCTACCACTGCTACTACTACTGCCGCCACCGCCACTGCTACTACCACTACTACCACTACTACCACTGCCGCCACCGCCATCACTACTACCACTACTACCGCTGCTACCGCTACCACCTACCTACCACTACTACCACCACTACCGCCGCCACTGCTACCACTGCTACCACCATCATCACTACCACTGCTACCACTGCCGCCACTGCTACTACCATCATCACCACTACCGCTGCCACTGCTACTACTGCTACCACTACTACTACTACTACATCGCTGCTACCGCTACCACTGCTACCACTACCACTACTACCACCGCTACTACCACTACTACCGTCACCACTATCATCACTACCACCGCCGCCACTGTTACCACCGCCACTACCACTACTACTACCACTGCCGCCATCTGCCACCACTGCCACTCATCACCACCACTACCGCTACCACCGCTGCCACCGCTACCACCACTACCACTACCACCGCTACTACCACCACTACCACCACTGCCACCACCGCTACACCGCTACCATCTACTACTACCACCGCTGCTACCGCTACCACCGCTACCACTATCACTACTACCACCTGCTACCACCACTACCACCACCGCTGCCACCGCTACCACTACTACTACCACTACCACCGCTGCCACTGCTACCACCATCGCTACCACTACCACCGCTACTACTACTACCACCACTGCCACCGCTACCACTACATCACTACTACCGCCGCTACTGCTACTACCGCTACCACTACTACTACCACTACTGCTACCACCGCTGCCACTGCTACTACTACTACCACTACCACTGCTACTACTACCACTGCCACTACCACCGCCACCACCACCGCCACCAATACTACCGCTACCACCATCGCCACCACTACATCACTACTACCACTACCGCCGCTGCCACTGCTACCACTGCTACCACTACTACTACCACCACCGCTGCCACCGCTACCACTGCTACCACCACTACTACCACTACTACTTCACTACTACTACCACTGCTGCCACCGCTACTTACCACTACCACTACTACCACCGCTGCCACCGCTACTACCACCGCCACTACCACTACTACTACCACTACTACCACCGCCGCCACCGCTACCACTACCACTACCACTACCACTACTACCGCCGCTACCGCTACCACCACATCGCTACCACCACTACCACTATCATCACTACCGCCGCCACTGCTACCACCGCTACTACTACTACTACTACTACTACTACTACTACTACTACTACTACTACTACTACTACTACTACTACTGCTGCTACTGCTACTACTACTGCTACTACTACTACTACTACTACTACTACTACTGCTGCTACTGCTACTACTACTACTACTACTACTACTGCTGCTACTGCTACTACTACTGCTACTACTACTACTACTACTACTACTACTACTACTACTACTGCTACTACTACTACTACAGCTGCTGCTGCTACTACAAGACAAATGTTTTCAGTTGAGTTGCTTTTAAACATCTACACCAAGTACAGAGAGCAGACAGGTGCAGACTCACAGACAGGAGCAGACTCACAGACAGGTGCAGACTCACAGACAGGAGCAGACTCACAGACAGGTGCAGACAGGTGCAGACTCACAGACAGGAGCAGATTCACAGACAGGTGCAGACTCACAGACAGGAGCAGACTCACAGACAGGTGCAGACTCACAGACAGGAGCAGACTCACAGACAGGTGCAGACTCACAGACAGGAGCAGACTCACAGACAGGTGCAGACTCACAGACAGGAGCAGATTCACAGACAGGAGCAGACTCACAGACAGGAGCAGATTCACAGACAGGTGCAGACTCACAGACAGGAGCAGACTCACAGACAGGAGCAGATTCACAGACAGGAGCAGACTCACAGACAGGAGCAGACTCACAGACAGGTGCAGACAGGAGCAGACTCACAGACAGGAGCAGACTCACAGACAGGTGCAGACAGGAGCAGACTCACAGACAGGTGCAGACAGGAGCAGACTCACAGACAGGTGCAGACTCACAGACAGGTGCAGACAGGTGCAGACTCACAGACAGGAGCAGACTCACAGACAGGAGCAGATTCACAGACAGGAGCAGACTCACAGACAGGAGCAGACTCACAGACAGGTGCAGACAGGAGCAGACTCACAGACAGGTGCAGACAGGAGCAGACTCACAGACAGGTGCAGACTCACAGACAGGTGCAGACAGGAGCAGACTCACAGACAGGTGCAGACAGGTGCAGACTCACAGACAGGTGCAGACTCACAGACAGGAGCAGACTCACAGACAGGTGCAGACTCACAGACAGGAGCAGACTCACAGACAGGTGCAGACAGGTGCAGACTCACAGACAGGAGCAGATTCACAGACAGGTGCAGACTCACAGACAGGAGCAGACTCACAGACAGGTGCAGACTCACAGACAGGAGCAGACTCACAGACAGGTGCAGACTCACAGACAGGAGCAGACTCACAGACAGGTGCAGACTCACAGACAGGAGCAGATTCACAGACAGGAGCAGACTCACAGACAGGAGCAGATTCACAGACAGGTGCAGACTCACAGACAGGAGCAGACTCACAGACAGGAGCAGATTCACAGACAGGAGCAGACTCACAGGCAGGAGCAGACTCACAGACAGGTGCAGACAGGAGCAGACTCACAGACAGGAGCAGACTCACAGACAGGTGCAGACAGGAGCAGACTCACAGACAGGTGCAGACAGGAGCAGACTCACAGACAGGAGCAGACTCACAGACAGGTGCAGACAGGTGCAGACTCACAGACAGGAGCAGACTCATAGACAGGAGCAGATTCACAGACAGGAGCAGACTCACAGACAGGAGCAGACTCACAGACAGGTGCAGACAGGAGCAGACTCACAGACAGGTGCAGACAGGAGCAGACTCACAGACAGGTGCAGACAGGTGCAGACTCACAGTGCACTCGGAGGAGGATGGAGACATTTCCTCTGAAAATTTCGTTGGAGAAAATCACAGAGTAAAATCCAGAGTCTCTGCGATGAACTCGACCAATCAGCAGCCTCAGCTCCGCCCTGAGGCAGTGACATCACAGTGTTAGCCCCGCCCATGGGTCAGATGCCCTCCCCGTGTGTCAGATGCCCTCTCCTTGTGTCAGATGCCCTCCCCGTGTGTCAGATGCCCTCCCTGAGCGTCACATGCCCTCCCCGTGTGTCAGATGCCCTCCCCGTGCCTCAGATGCCCTCCCTGAGCGTCAGATGCCCTCTCCTTGTGTCAGATGCCCTCCCTGTGTGTCAGATGCCCTCCCGAGCGTCAGATGCCCTCCCCGTGTGTCAGATGCCCTCCCCGTGTGTCCGATGCCCTCCCTGAGCGTCAGATGTCCTCCCTGAGCGTCAGATGCCCTCCCCGTGTGTCAGATGCCCTCTCCTTGTGTCAGATGCCCTCCCTGTGTGTCAGATGCCCTCCCGAGCGTCAGATGCCCTCCCCGTGTGTCAGATGCCCTCCCCGTGTGTCAGATGCCCTCCCCGTGTGTCCGATGCCCTCCCTGAGCGTCAGATGTCCTCCCTGAGCGTCAGATGCCCTCTCCTTGCCTCAGATGCCCTCCCCGTGTGTCAGATGCCCTCCCGAGCGTCAGATGCCCTCCCCGTGTGTCAGATGCCCTCCTGAGCCTCAGATTCCCTCCCCGTGCGTCAGATGCCCTTCCACCTGTGCTGTTGGGGGCGCCGCTCCTCTGTGCGCAGGCTGCTGTTGGTCATGTGACCCGGCGTGACCCAGCGGAGCGTTCTGATTGGAGGATACGCCTCGAACAGCAGCGTCAGACTCAGGTCCTGCCCCTCCAGCACCTCCACGCGGCTGACCCCGCCCACCTCCTCTCTAGCCCCGCCCCTCACGCCGCTGCCGTTGGTGCTGATGCTGTCACCGTCGGCGATGGCGCTGCCGTTGCCATGGGTGATGTTGGTGATGAGGGCGGAGTCATTTTGGAGGCGGAGGAAAACTGTGACGAAGGGTCGCTCTGAAACACAAAGTTCTGATTCAGTCCTGGTTTCGTCCTGATTTATTCCTGGTGAAGTCCTGATTTAGTCCCTGGTTCAGTCCTGGTTCAGTCCTGGTTTAGTCCTGGTTTAGTTCTGGTTTAGTCCTGGTTCAGTCCTAGTTTACTCCTGATTTATTCCTGGTTCAGTCCTGGTTTAGTCCTGGTTTAGTCCTGGTTTAGTCCTGGTTCAGTCCTGGTTTTGTCCTGGTTTAGTTCTAGTTTAGTCCTGATTTAGTCCTGGTTCAGTCCTGATTTAGTGCTCTGACCTCTGACCTCCAGGTGCGTGGTTGCCATGGAGACTCCCGCCTCGTTCACACCTGTGCAGGTGAACAGTCCAGAGTCCCGGGTATGAACCGAGTCCAGGACCAGAGTCCGGTTCACAGAGAGTCCGGTCTGAGAGTGAGACTGAGTCACAGACTCCGAGTGCAACGAGACCTGAGAGACAGGAAATATGAAGTACTACTACTACTGCTACTATTGCTACTACTACTGCTACTACTGCTACTACTACTGCTACTACTGCTACTACTAGTACTACTACTACTACTACTGCTACTGCTGCTGCTACTGCTACTGCTACTGCTACTACTACTACTACTACTGCTACTACTACTACTACTACTGCTACTACTACGACTACTACTACTGCTACTACTGCTACTACTGCTACTACTACTACTACTACCATCATCACCGCTACCACTGCCACCACTACCATCATCACCACTACTACTACTACCACCGCTACCACTGCTACTACGCAACCACTGCTACTACTACTACTACCACTACTGCCACTACCACCGCTACCACTACTACCGCAACCACTGCCACTACCACAACCACTACTACTACTACTACCGCTACCACTACTACCACTACCACTGCTACTACCGCTACCACTACTACTACCGCAACCACTGCTACCACCACTACTACTACCACTACCGCTACCACTGCTACTACCACTACCGCTACCACTACTACCACTACCACCACCACTACCACTACCACCGCCATCATCATCATCACCGCTACTACTACCACTACCACTACTACCACCACCATCTACTACCATACTGCTACCACTACTACCACCACTGCCACTACTACCACTACCACTACTACCGCTACCATCATCACTACCACTACTACTACTACTACCACTGCTACTACCACCACCACTGCCATACTACTACCACTACCACTACCTACCACCACTACCACCACTGCTACTACCACCACTACCACCGCTACCACCATCACTACCACCACTACCGCTACCACCGCCATCATCACTACTACCACCACCATCACCATCATCACTACCACTACCACCACTACTACCACTACCACCACTACCACCGCCACTACCACTACCACCGCCACTACCATACCGCTACTACTGCTACTAATACTACTACCACCACTACCACTACCGCTACTACCACTACTACTACCGCTACTACTACTACCACCACTGCTACCACTTACCACCACTACTATCTACTACCACTCAGCCACTACTACCACTACTACTACTACTACCACTACCACCGCTACCACCACTACCATCACTACCACCGCCACCACTGCTACCACTACTACTACCACCGCTACTACCACTACCACCACTACCACCACTACCACTACCACTACTACCACCATACCATCACTACCACTCACCACCGCCACTACCAATACTACTACTACCGCTACCACTACCACTACCACCGCCACTACCATCACTACCATCTGCTACCACTACCACCACTACCACTACCATGCTACCACCGCTACCACTACTACCACCACCACTACCACCGCTACCACTGCCACTAATACCACTGCTACTGCTACTACCACTCGACCGCTACTACCATCGACCGCCACTACCACCACTACCACCACCGCTACCACCGCCAATGCCACTGCCACCACTGCCACCGCTAATACCACTACCACCACTACCGACTGCCGCTGCCACGACCACTACCACCGCCACTACTCTACCACTTCACCACTCGACTGCTACTACAACAACTACTACTACTACTACTACTACTACTACTACTGCTACTACTGCTGCTACTACTGCTACTACTGCTACTACTACTGCTACTACTGCTACTACTACTACTACTATCGCTACTACTGCTACTACTGCTACTACTGCTACTGCTGCTACTACTACTACTACTACTATTGCTACTACTACTACTGCTACTGCTACTGCTACTACTACTACTACTACTACTGCTACTACTGCTACTACTGCTACTGCTGTTTGGGGGCGGGGTTACCTGTCCAGGGGGGCGTGTCCAGGTGAGGTTGAAGAAGTGGTTTTTGTTGCTGCAGAAACATGTGACCTCAAACCTTTCACCGACCAATCGGATCGCAGCGTTCAGAGAGACGGACAGAGAGGGCGGGTCCTCCAGCTCTACAACCAATCAGAGACAAGGACAGAGAGAGAGAGCCAATCAGAGAAGAGCAGAATTAGAATGACACAGGACACGTTCACATTATGTTTTTTAATTAAAATCTTCTTCTTGGAGTTTCCATGGAAATAATAATTCAATGGAAACAGGTTAAATGGTCTTTATTTAATAGTTCTCAGCGTCTGGGGGTGGGGAAGGTTCTGATTGGACAGCGACACAAACGTATTTCCGTCTTTGGGAAGAAAACCCACACTTCAGCTGCTCTTTTCTGTCATCTCGGTTTGTCGTTTCGCCACCGACACAAACACAATCAGAACTTTTTCCGCAGTGGTTCTGATGATAATGAAGCAGCAGCTGGAGAATTCTCTCCTCACGCTTTCCGTCTGTGAGCTGAGGAGGAGAAGGGAAGAGTGTGGGAGAAGGAGGAAGAAGACAAACTGAGTGTGAGGCTGCCACACCTCAGCCCACTCACAAATCCAAAGAGACGTGGAGGAAAGTCCCAAGAGACGACTGGAGGAGCCAGATTGAAGGACGAGCCAACGAGCACCAACCACCGGGATTATTTTGAAGAAGAAGAAACGTTTTCATGATCCAGGAAGAAATTCATTCGGCTTTAAAATTGGAATAAACGTACTTACTTCAGAATTAAGTTTAAGTCATTCCGAATAATCATTTGCATCAGGAATTAAGGAGTGTTTTTTAAGGCAGAATAAATTTTTATTCAGAATTAAAGCTCTCATGTAAACGTGGCAAATATCTCTGTAATTCCTGGGCCGATCCACATGAAACAAAAACTGTCCCAAAGTTGAGCCTCTCCAAATATGGCGACGTCACATTTGAAATTCTAACAGTCAGTAACAGTACAGTAACAGTAACAGTAACAGTAAAAATCATCACTCCGGTGCTTGTGCCGCTCCACAGCTCTGACCTCTGACCCCAGGGATCTTTCTGCTGTCAGTATTTGATCTAAAAGGACTTCATAAAGGAAACAGGTGCTCTGACTTTGGCATTAGAAAACTGTGGTGCAAAAATATCGATATATCGCCAAGAGCATTTTTTTGGAATCTAAATTATTTTGTTGCAACTACAGTTTTGTTGTTTGTTCAGAGGAAGGAAACTCGTTTATGCAACACGTTTGACATTTTCACTGTTTTGATGAGTAAAATGGTTGTTTCGTAATATTGCAGTCAAGACCGCATGAAACCCAGACCAAGACCAGTCTGAGACCACAGGGTCCCGAGACCAGAACCTGACCAAGACCTATGAGGGTCGAGACAGAGACAAGGCTGAGCCCAAGAGCCTTCAAGACCGAGACAAGACCGAGTCCAAACACCTTCAAGACCAAGACAAGACCGAGACAAGACCGAGTCCAAACACCTTCAAGACCAAGACAAGACCAGGTCCAAACACCTTCAAGACTGAGACAAGACCGAGTCCAAACACCTTCAAGACCAAGACAAGACCGAGTCCAAGCACCTTCAAGACCGACACAAGACCGAGTCCAAACACCTTCAAGACCAAGACAAGACCGAGTCCAAGCACCTTCAAGACTGAGACAAGACCGAGTCCAAGCACGTTCAAGACTGAGACAAGACCGAGACAAGACCGAGTCCAAGCACGTTCAAGACTGAGACAAGACCGAGACAAGACCGAGTCCAAGCACCTTCAAGACTGAGACAAGACCGAGACAAGACCGAGTCCAAGCACCTTCAAGACTGAGACAAGACCGAGACAAGACCGAGTCCAAACGCCTTCTAGACCGAGACAAGACTGAGACAAGACCGAGACAAGACCGAGACAAGACCGAGTCCAAGCGCTTTCAAGACCGAGACAAGACCGAGTCCAAGCACCTTCAAGACTGAGACAAGACCGAGTCCAAGCGCCTTCAAGACTGAGACAAGACCGAGACAAGACCAAGTCCAAGGGCCTTCAAGACCGAGACAAGACCAAGTCCAAGGGCCTTCAAGACCGAGACGAGACCGGGTCCAAATGCCTTCAAAACTGAGACAAGACCGAGTCCAAGGGCCTTCAAGACCGAGACAAGACCGAGTCCAAGCACCTTCAAGACTGAGACAAGACCGAGTCCAAGCACGTTCAAGACTGAGACAAGACCGAGACAAGACCGAGTCCAAGCACGTTCAAGACTGAGACAAGACCGAGACAAGACCGAGTCCAAGCACCTTCAAGACTGAGACAAGACCGAGACAAGACCGAGTCCAAGCACCTTCAAGACTGAGACAAGACCGAGACAAGACCGAGTCCAAACGCCTTCTAGACCGAGACAAGACTGAGACAAGACCGAGACAAGACCGAGTCCAAGCGCTTTCAAGACCGAGACAAGACCGAGTCCAAGCGCTTTCAAGACTGAGACAAGATCGAGTCCAAGCAGCAGGTTGTGAAAACTGATCTCGGACTCGAGACTGGTCTGATTTACTATGATACTGTGTTTCATCTTCACTTTGCACATGAAACAGTTTAACAAAGACTTTTAGTGTCACAGCCATGATTTAGCCTTTATTTTTATTGAACCATGATTGATTTGAAATATTATATAGTTTGTGTAGTACAGTTAGTATCGTTTGTTTTTTGACATGAATCTGTAGGTCCCCGTCAGCAGTGTCGCATCAACACTGAGTTCTTCCCCAGTGTCGGTGCTGATGAAAGTGTCCGGCAAGTTGGCTGGACTCACGTAAATAAACATTTTTCTTCTCAAAACAATATGTGTTCAAAAGAGTGACACATTTAACAAAACATTTGTCCACGAAAAAGTCAAACCTCATAATCGCTTGGTGCTATTTTCTCTCCGGTGGTATCACGTTCCTGCTCTGGCAGTGGGAGTGGGACAGTGCTCTGACATTTCAGTTTTGTATTTGATTTGATTAGCTTCAGTTGAGATTTACACTGAATATTTCACTGCTGCTGTTCTTGTTTTTGTTTTAAATGCCGACCAGAGGCACTTTTCAATTCAGTTCATTAAGTCAAATTTTAGGAATTGACAAACTGCACTGAGAGTGTTTTTTCTTCTCCAAAGGAAGAAGTATAAACATGGACTGTACAGACTCATTTCCTGCCAAACACAAATAAAACATATATCATATAAAGAAATGCTGTTTGCAAAGACCCACAGAGTCACTCACTGTGCTCCACCCACAGGTCCAGGGGCACTGATGTCACTTCCTGTCCGTGCCTCCGCCCCCTGCATCGGTACGACCCCTCGAACGACCTCTGGACGGCGCGCACCAGAGCGCCGCGCCGGGGGTCAAAGGTGAAGGTCATGCCCCGCGGCAGGCCCCGCCCCCTGGGCTCCGATTGGACGGAGAGATCGGTGATGTCGCCATCTGTGGGAAGGCAGCGCAGCAGGAAGTCCCGCCCCTCCGCCGCGCTGGAGCGAGAGCGCGGCACCACAAACGCCGAGGCCGGATCTGAGGGGTCTGAGGGAGAACGGGTCAGGACCAGGACTCAACCGGGACTAAACCAGGTCTAAAACAGGTCTAAAGCAGGACTAAAACAGGTCTAAAGCAGGTCTAAACCAGATCTAAACCAGGACTAAACCAGGTCTAAAGCAGGTCTAAACCAGATCTAAACCAGGACTAAACCAGGTCTAAAGCAGGTCTAAACCAGATCTAAACCAGGACTAAACCAGGTCTAAAGCAGGTCTAAACCAGATCTAAACCAGGACTAAAACAGGTCTAAAGCAGGTCTAAACCAGATCTAAACCAGGACTAAACCAGGTCTAAAGCGGGTCTAAAGCGGGTCTAAACCAGATTTAAACCAGGACTAAAACAGGTCTAAACCAGATCTAAACCAGGACTAAAACAGGTCTAAAGTGGGTCTAAAGCGGGTCTAAACCAGATTTAAACCAGGACTAAACCAGGTCTAAACCAGATCTAAAGCAGGACTAAACCAGATCTAAAGGAGGACTAAAACAGGTCTAAACCAGGTCTAAACCAGGATTAAAACGGGACTAAATCAGGTCTAAACAAGGACTAAAACAGGTATAAAAGAGGTCTAAACCACGTCTAAAGCAGGACTAAAACAGGTCTAAAGCAGGACTAAAACAGGTCTAAACCAAGTCTAAAACAGGTCTAAACCAGGTCTAAACCAGGATTAAAACAGGACTAAACCAGGTCTAAACCAGGACTAAAAGAGGACTAAAACAGGTCTAAAGCAGGTCTAAAACAGGTCTAAACCAGGTCTAAACCAGGATTAAAACAGGTCTAAACCAAGTCTAAAACAGGTCTAAACCAGGTCTAAACCAGGATTAAAACAGGTCTAAACCAAGTCTAAAACAGGTCTAAACCAGGTCTTAACCAGGACTAAACACAAATGGAAAACACAAAAGCTGTCATAACGGCGGTGGGCGGAGCTTACCTGACACGTACAGGTGCACAGCGGCGGTGGGCGGGGCCGTGGGCGGGGCTGTGCTGTGATTGGCGGAGCAGGTGTACGTCCCCGTGTGTCGAGGGTGCGTCCGGGGTATGGTGACTCTGTCGTTGAGGGAAACGTGCATCAGTTTAAATGACGAGCTCGTTAGCAACAGAGGCCCGTCTCCAAGGCAACGCACAGAGAGGGCGGAGCCGGAGCGCAGGGTCAGCTCTGATTGGTCAGCGACGATGACATCATTCACACTGATCTGAAGAACTGCAACAAACAGAAGAGGAGGAGAGGGTCAGAAGAGGAGCAGAGGGTCAGAGGAGAAGGAGAGGGTCAGAGGAGGAGGTGAGGGTCAGAGGAGGAGCAGAGGGTCAGAGGAGGAGAAGAGGGTCAGAGGAGAAGGAGAGGGTCAGAAGAGGAGGAGAGGATCAGAGGAGGAGAAGAGGGTCAGAAGAGGAGAGGGTCAGAGGAGGAGCAGAGGGTCAGAGGAGGAGCAGAGGGTCAGAGGAGGAGGAGAGGGTCAGAAGAGGAGGAGAGGATCAGAGGAGGAGAAGAGGGTCAGAAGAGGAGAGGGTCAGAGGAGGAGCAGAGGGTCAGAGGAGGAGCAGAGGGTCAGAGGAGGAGGAGAGGGTCAGAGGAGAAAGAGAGGGTCAGAGGAGGAGGAGAGGGTCAGAGGAGAAGGAGAGGGTCAGAAGAGGAGGAGAGGATCAGAGGAGGAGAAGAGGGTCAGAAGAGGAGAGGGTCAGAGGAGGAGGTGAGGGTCAGAGGAGGAGCAGAGGGTCAGAGGAGGAGGAGAGGGTCAGAGGAGGAGCAGAGGGTCAGAGGAGGAGCAGAGGGTCAGAGGAGGTGGGGGGTCGTCTTAAGCAGGAATCAGACTCAGAAAATGTTCCATTTCCACAAAAATATTTATCATGAATAAAACATATTTACAGAAAATAACTGAGCTCAAATCAGGCAAAAGCAAAAGAAATAAATGAACGTTACTGGCTCCAGTTCTGTGAAATGTTTTGTGTTTTATTTCTTTCTCGCAGCTGATTGGACGTCTCTCCTGACTCGTCTTGTTTGGCTGTTCTGTTCTGGTCCCTGATTGGTCGGCTCGACTACACCGGGCCACGCCCACCTCACCTCCACATCCCAATATTTACGTTAATATTTATGTTAATATTTATGTTAATATTTACGTTAATATTACGTTCATTTCACAAACCTGCTCAAGGCCTCGGACCTTTGTGGCCAGTGTCCTTGTTGTGGATTTTTAAATCTGAGAAGAATAAAAACTGGACAGAAGTTGTCTTCAATCAAAGAGTCTGGATTTATTAAAGCAATTGTGCCACAATTACGGAGGAAATGAAAAAGAAACCTCCTGTTCCTCACGCAAGGTCCGTCTCTCCCTAATCTGACCCACGGCAAAACCAAAACAGGCTCTTCTACAGTCGACAAACGTCACAACATCAACATGAGGTAAAACATACTACAGAATATCTGAACCGTTCTCAAAAGGAGACGATTTCTCTGGGTTAAACTGGGGCATCGATTAGATGAACTCAAGTGGACCAATAATTCTAAATGATGAGAATGAATAAAACAACAACCTGTTGTTTTAACCCTGATAGAAAAGGACTGAACATAATGTCCTGTCTTAAGAAGCCCAGACACAGCAGATCCACCACTGTGACCATGAACACAGAGAGACTTTAGCACTTTCCATCACATTCAGGGGCCGTTTACACGACAGTAACAGGCAGAAAACACAGAACATTTCTCCAGACGTCCAGATCATTTAGACACAACAGAGTTTAGATGTTTAGATGTTTGAAAACGCAAATATCTGAAAATGCTCCACCCTGTCGACATCGTGTAAACGGTTGAAAACAGAAAACTGTGTTTTCGTGGCCGTGGTCACGAGCTCGAGTCAGTTCAGGAAAAAAACAAACACGGCAGAACTTCAACCGAGCTGCAAATGCCACAGGACTCGAGTCAGAAAGAGACTCCACTGATCACACAGAGGCAGAGCAGAGGAGACAGTTTCAACACATCGCAGACGTGTTTGGTGCAGAAGCAGCAGGGAGAAAGACTATGGATGAGACCTGAGAGGACTTCCCAGCGGTGGAACAACTACGAGCACAGCAGGAAAACTTCTGCATGTCGTACAATTCAAACGACATCGACAAACTGCAGGTTTTGTGTCTCCGTGTGCAGCAGAATTCCCCAAAACGCTCGTGCAAACATGGAATAAGAATGAGAATTAAAATGTACTTTTGGTTTTTGCTTCAGACTGTTTCTGTGTAAACGTAGGCTTAGTTCTGAGGTGGGTGGGCGGTGTTCTCTCACGCACCACGCCCACGACACGCCTGGCCCTGGTTCAGTCCTGGTCTAGTCCTGGTCCAGTCCTGATTGGCTCGACGGTCCTCTAATGTGTGTACGCTCCACACTGGATATCAGGACCAGGAATTTGGTTCGGGAAATGGATGCTCTCTATTTTTTCCTTTTTTCATTTAAGCATAAAATCGAAGCCTGAAAAAAATGAATGGTTCTCCGTTTTTTCATTTGGGTTTTGGAGACAAATAATGAAGAGAATAGTTTTTTTGCGTTCTTATTTTCGGTTTTATTTTGAAAAACGAATGAACGAACGACACAAGGATTCTAAATAAAACAAACCCGAGACGGTTGTATTGAGTAGTTGAGTTGAGTATGGAGAAATGTAATGTGAAATGGGATGAAAGTGCGTACACAGGGACAAAACCGCTCCGATAAATCACTCTGAGACGCACAAACTCTTTTCTCTTTATTTCAAATCACAGAAAAATCAACCTTCATCAGACTCAAACGTCTCATTGGTTGGTTAAAGATCCTCTCAGCCAATCACGGGCTGCGCGTGCGCTCGGAGGGCGGGCGCGCGTTCTCATTGGACGTCGCGGCTCTTGACTGACACGTCAGGCGGAGGGGGCGGGCTCTTGCGTGTCACTTCCTGTAGGTTTGTGGCGATTCGCGACGTCTGCAGAAGAAGAGCCTGATGGTTCTCCACCAACAGAGACACCTGCAGCACACCGGGGTTAGACCTGGTTTAGACCTGGATTAGACCTGGTTTACTCCTGGTTTAGTCCTGGTTTAGACCTGGTTTAGACCTGGATTAGACCTGGTTTAGACCTGGATTAGACCTGGTCTAGTCCTGGTTTAGACCTGGTTTACTCCTGGTTTAGTCCTGGTTTAGACCTGGTTTAGACCTGGATTAGACCTGGTTTAGACCTGGTTTAGTCCTGGTTTATACCTGGTTTAGTCCTGGTTTAATCCTGGTCTAGTCCTGGTTTAGTCCTAGTTTAATCCTGGTTTAGACCTGGTTTTGACCTGGTTTAGTCCTGGTTTAATCCTGATTTAGACCTGTTTTAATCCTGGTTTAGACCTGGTTTAGACCTGGTTTAGTCCTGGTTTAGTCCTAGTTTAATCCTGGTTTAGACCTGGTTTAGTCCTGGTTTAATCCTGGTCTAGTCCTGGTTTAGTCCTAGTTTAATCCTGGTTTAGTCCTGGTTTAATCCTGGTCTAGTCCTGGTTTAGTCCTAGTTTAATCCTGGTTTAGACCTGTTTTAATCCTGGTTTAGTCCTGGTTTAGACCTGGTTTAGATCTGATTTAGTCCTGGTTTAGTCCTTGTTTAATATTTGTTTAGTCCTGGTCTAGTCCTAGTCTAGTCTTGACCTAGTCTTGGTCTAGTCTTTGTCTAGTCCTGGTCTAGTCCTGGTCTACTCTTGGTCTAATCCTCATCTAGACCTGGTCTAGTCCTGGTTTAGTCCTGGTCTAGTCCTGGTTTGGTCCCGGTTTCTCACCTGATTTCCCAGGGTGCTGAGCTGGTGGAGGACTTGGGTCTGGACTTGGACTAGGCGCTGGATGGACCCCAGAACCTCCCTCCTCCACTGGACCTCCGAATCCCCGACTCCAGAGACCCGACTGGGGTCTAGATCCAGACCTGGACAAGAGCCTCCAGTGAACTGGGTTTAGACCGGAATGTTCAAAACCAGATCTATTCCAGGACTAAACCAGGTCTATTCCAGGTCTAAACCAGGATTAAACCAGGTCTAAACCAGGACTAAACCAGGTCTATTCCAGGTCTATTCCAGGACTGAACCAGGTCTAAACCAGGTCTAAACCAGGTCTAAACCAGGACTAAACCAGGTCTATTCCAGGTCTATTCCAGGACTGAACCAGGTCTAAACCAGGTCTAAACCAGGTCTATTCTAGGACTAAACCAGGTCTAAACCAGGTCTAAACCAGGTCTATTCCAGGACTAAACCAGGTCTAAACCAGGTCTATTCCAGGACTAAACCAGGTCTAAACCAGGTCTATTCCAGGTCTAAACCAGGTCTAAACCAGGTCTAAACCAGGTCTAAACCAGGTCTATTCCAGGACTAAACCAGGTCTAAACCAGGTCTATTCCAGGTCTCTTCCAGGTCTAAACCAGTTTCGGGTCTTATTTTTGGAGCAGATTCGGGATGACACAAACAGGAAACAGATGCTGTTCCAGTTCCTGTTTCACTTCTCTCTTTTTTATGTCAGTATTTGCACTTTGACTCAAATTAAAAACAAAACAAACTTTACATCAAACCCAACGCTCTCAGGCCACGTTTACCCGAGAGCTTCAATTAGAAATAAAAATAATTTAATTCTGAATAAAAATGAATTCCGCTTTAAAAAGTCCATGTAAACACTTAATTCCAAATGAAAATGATTTTTCGGGATGGAACTTAATCCTGAAGTCAGTGGAGGTTTATTCTGATTTCAAAACTGAATAAATTCCTCCCTGGATCATGTAAACGTTTATACTTCTTCAAAAGAATCCCGGGCGTTCAAAAAAGTTTGGATCGTGTTGAGGCAAAACTCTGAAAGTTCGGACACTTAGGCCCAAAGTGAGAACGCGACCGGAACCGTGGGTGAAGACAGAGCAACAACATGACTAAAAACAGACCTATACAAGCGCTTATCACTATTATTATCATTATTATGTTTCAATTATTAGTTATTATTAGTGTTATGATTATAATTATCACACTTTTTATTATTACCATATTTTTTTCAGGGTCCTGCGACTTATTCTCAGGTGTGACTTATATATTCCATTTTTCACACTGACCCATAGACCAAATATATGAATCATATATGTGGATCAAAAATGAAAAATCAAACAAACAAACAAACAAACAAACAAATCTTTATCTGTTTTTTTTTTTCATTTTGTTTTTAGAGACAAATAAAGAAAAGAGTTGTTTCGTTTTCTTATTTTTGGTTCTGTATTGAAAAACAAATGAACGAATGACACACGGATTCTTCTCATTTGGGTTGTTTTTATGACTATAACTTCGATAACTCGCCTTTCAAAATGAAATGTTGATTCTTGGTCCCTGATTTTATAAAATAAATGTCCCCGAAAAAGTGTGACTAATACATGTTTTTCTCTTGTTCGTTGTGCATTTTTTGGCTGGTGTGTAAAACATGTGTCCGTCTCAGGAGACTCAGGATGACTGTGTGTCGCACATCAGTGACATGATGAAGACGACATCACTTTAGGGCCATGTGATTATTTGAGTGACAAACCTGCAGCAGGTTTTAGCGGCAGAGTCACAGCAGGATTCTCCTCTGGCAAAACGAAGCTCTGAGCAGGTTTGAAGGATTCTTCCTTTTTGCATTTGCTTTTGTTCAACAGGAAACAGTTTCAAACAGTTTCAAGCATTGGTATAAGGAACAGGCATTTGATTACATTTTCTTAATCGATCGTCAGGAGAATTAACAATCAATTATCGATTAATCAATAAGGTTTTTATTTAAAGTTATCATCACTATTATTACTGTGACTAATCTGCATAAATAAACCCATCTTTAAACACATAAACCTCCTGACTCCAGAGCCGCATCAGTGTGAGATCAGAATGTGTTTAATGCAGATTTAAACATTTGTTTATGTTTTACACAAACGAAACTTAAAAGCACATGACTCATTTGCATAAACTGTAAGAGCTGAAAAAAGCAGCTCTTTCCTTGTGCTGCTGGTTCAGCTTCTGTGGGACTAAAGGACTCGACTCAGTGAATATGAGTGTTCGCCCTGTGACTCAGTGAATATGAGTGTTCGCCCTGTGACTCAGTGAATATGAGTGTTCTCTCTGTGACTCAGTGAATATGAGTGTTCTCTCTGTGACTCAGTGAATATGAGTGTTCTCCCTGTGACAGAGGATGTTCTGCTGATGCTGAGTCTGTTCTGTGTGTATGTCGCGCTGGAGATGTTTTCAGAGATAGCACGTGTGCAGATCGTACGTGTGCAGATCGCACGTGTGCAGATCGCACGTGTGCAGATCGCACGTGTAGTGTTTTGCTATTGCAGAATCGCAGGTGCAACAGGGATTTGTGGTGATGCAACTGTGGCGGCCGAGGGTCTGAGATAACTCCAAGGAGAATATTTTAACTTCGAACTATTGAATTCAGAACATTATGAGTCTCAAAGCAAAACTCCCTTTTATTAAAATCATAAACAATAAAATAAACACATTAAAAATCACTTTATTATTATTTTTTTGTGTGTGTTTTGTGTTTATTTTTGTGTTTTTTTTATTTTTATGCCTTAAAGCAGCGCGCTCCAACCTGTAGCTAAGGAGCCACACACGTAATAGATTTCAGGATTACACATATTGCACTGAGTTTATTATTATTATTATTATTTATTTTATTATTATTATATTATTATTATTATTATATTATTATTATTATTATTATTATTATTATTATTATTATATCATTATTATTATTATTATTATTATTATTATTATTATTTATTAAATCCCATTTCCATTGTAAATGTGTCACTTTATACCGATAAGAGGAGAATTCTTTATGTTTCATAAACATGGGGCTCTCACATTTACCACATCTCGACCACATGAGAAGCTCTTTGGTATTTGTGTTTTACAAGAAGAAGCTCACGGGGGAAAGATTGGACACCTCTGCCTTAAAGTTACCATTAGCATTAGCATAAGCGTTAGCATTAGCATTAGCATTGACACAAACTTCTCTAAACTTTTACTTGGCTCACAGACTCGTTTTATTCGTGTGTTTTTCCCGTTTTCTGCTGTGTCATAAATCTTCCCGGAGCCCGACTCAAACCGCAGACGAGCCTGAACAGGAAGTCGTGACGCTGTTGCCGGCCGCCCTGTGCACACAGCCTGTTGACTGGAATGTTCCACACTGTGGCATTGAACATGTCTTACGTCGTTGCTTCTGTGAGCGGCTCGCCCCTCCACAGATCTGATCGTGTGACCCGCTGGTGTCACCCGCTTGTCTCTGTTAAATGGACATGAGCAGGTGGAGGACCCTGAACCGGGAAAGTGACGTAGTGAAGCTTTAGCTCTGTTCACTTCTGCTCCAAGAGTATCTGATTTGTCCTTAAATATGCAGCAAATATTTATGAATATTTATAAAACCCGTTTGTCCATTTCCGTCAGTCGCTCGTTTGATTCTTTACGAGTTTCAGAACAAAACCGGAAACTTTGGGCAAAATTTAAAAATTCCAAAATGTCGTTTTAAGAGAAAATAGAACCAGAAAACCCATGGCCGACAACAGACCAGGACTAAACCAGGACTAAACCAGGACTAACCCAGAAACCAAGACTAAATCAGGACTAAACCAGGACTAAACCAGGACTAAACCTGGACTTAACCAGGACTGAACCAGCACTAAACCAAGACTAAACCAGAACTAAACAAGGACTACACCAGGCCAAAACTGGGACTAACCCAGAAACCAGGACTAAACCAGTTTTGTGTCGATCTGTGTGCTTCTTACCTCCCGAAACCTCCTGAGAAAGTCCGGCTCCAAGGACCAGCATCAGGACCAGGATCTGCTGCATCTTCAGAGTCCTCCTTTAGACCAGGCTTAATCCAGGTGTAGACCAGGGTTAGTCCAAAGACAGACCGGGTTCAGACCAGGCTTAGACCGGAGACCAGGCCGAGTCCAGGTCTCTAGCTGTTCTGGTCCTCATTGGTCCAGCTTTAGACTCAGTCCCGGTTTTGAGGAAGTCTGAGTTTCACTGAGATTTCACAAGAAGGGACTCTGGAGCCTGTTCCTCAAACAGACGCCACGTTTAGCCCAGATGCCCTCCCTGTCTGCCAGATGACCAAGTTTAGTCCTGGTTAAGACCTAGTTTAGACCTTGTTAAGACCTGGTTTAGACCTGGTTTAGACCTGGTTTAATAATAATAATAATAATAATGTATCACTTTTATATAGTGCTTTTCTGGACACTCAAAGACGCTTTACAGAGCATTATTCATTCACTCCAGACCTGGTGGTGGTAAACTACTATTGTAGCCACAGCTGCCCTGGGGCAGACTGACAGAAGCGAGGCTCCAATCTGCACCATCGGCCCCTCTGACCACCACCACCATTCACGCACACACCACTTTCATACTAGGCAATGTGGGTGATGTGTCTTGCCTAAGGACACAACAACAGTTTTTGCCACTGGCGCCCCCCTGTGGCACCTGGAATTCCCAGTGTCTCCATCCAAGTACTAACCAGGCCCTGCTGAGCTTCTGAGATCTGACGGCATCAGGCTTTGATGAGCCGGTATGGCCAAGGTTTAGACCAAGTTTTGACCTGGTTTAGTCCTTGTATAGACCAAGTTTAGACCTGGTTAAGACCTGGTTTAGACCAAGTGTGGACCTGGTTTAGACCAAGTGTGGACCTGGTTTAGACCAAGTTTGGACCTGGTTTGGACCAAGCTTAGACCTGGTTTAGTCCTGGTTTAGACCAAGTTTAGACCTGGTTAAGACCTGGTATAGACCAAGTTTAGACCTGGTTAAGACCTGGTTTAGACCAAGTGTGGACCTGGTTTAGTCCTGGTATAGACCAAGTTTAGACCTGGTTAAGACCTGGTTTAGACCAAGTTTAGACCTGGTTTAGTCCTGGTATAGACCAAGTTTAGACCTGGTTAAGACCTGGTATAGACCAAGTTTAGACCTGGTTAAGACCTGGTTTAGACCAAGTGTGGACCTGGTTTAGACCAAGTGTGGACCTGGTTAAGCCCAAGTTTAGACCTGGTTTAGACCAAGTTTTGACCTGGTTTAGTCCTGGTATAGACCAAGTTTTGACCTGGTATAGACCAAGTTTTGACCTGGTTAAGACCTGGTTTAATCCTAGTTTAGTCCTAGTTTAGACTCCCTGTGTGTCAGATGCCCTCCGCGTGCGTCAAATGCCCTCCCCGTGCGTCAGATGCCCTCCCCGTGCGTCAGATGCCCTCCCTCGCTCTCACAGACTCGTTGATGCAGGTGAAACGTTTATTCGGTAAAAACCAAAGCGTTTGATACAAAAACAGCTCAAATCTACAATACACAAACAAAAACATACAGAATATTCAAACGGACCAATCAGAAGCAGCTCTCCTGCAGTGCCGATGACATCACTTCCTGTTCCTCAGACAGATCCGACCTGAGGGAGACGACCAATCAGAGAGGAGCAAACGGTTAACCAACCAATCAGAGCAGAGGGGAGGGTCAGAGGAGGAGAGGGTCAGAGGAGGAGGAGCAGCGGAGGAAGAGCAGAGGAGGAGGAGCAGAGGAGGAGGAGCAGCGGCGGAGGGTCAGAGGAGGAGAGGGTCAGAGGAGGAGGAGCAGCGGAGGAAGAGCAGAGGAGGAGGAGCAGAGGAGGAGGAGCAGAGGAGGAGGAGCAGCGGCGGAGGGTCAGAGGAGGAGGGTCAGAGGAGGAGGAGCAGAGGAGGAGGAGCAGCGGAGGAAGAGCAGAGGAGGAGGAGCAGAGGAGGAGGAGCAGGGGAGGAGGAGCAGCGGCGGAGGGTCAGAGGAGGAGGGTCAGAGGAGGAGGAGCAGAGGAGGAGGAGCAGAGGAGGAGGAGCAGAGGAGGAGGGGCAGCGGAGGAGGAGCAGAGGAGGAGGGTCAGAGGAGGAGGAGCAGAGGAGGAGGAGCAGCGGAGGAGGAGCAGAGGAGGAGGAGCAGAGGAGGAGGAGCAGAGGAAGAGGAGCAGAGGAGGAGGGGCAGCGGAGGAGGAGCAGAGGAGGAGGAGCAGAGGAGGAGGAGCAGAGGAGGAGGAGCAGAGGAGGAGGGACAGAGGAGGAGGAGCAGAGGAGGAGGGTCAGAGGAGGAGGAGCAGAGGAGGAGGAGCAGAGGAGGAAGAGCAGAGGAGGAGGAGCAGAGGAGGAGGAGCAGAGGAGGAGGAGCAGAGGAGGAAGAGCAGAGGAGGAGGGACAGAGGAGGAGGAGCAGAGGAGGAAGAGCAGAGGAGGAGGAGCAGAGGAGGAGGAGCAGAGGAGGAAGAGCAGAGGAGGAGGGTCAGAGGAGGAGGAGCAGAGGAGGAGGAGCAGCGGAGGAAGAGCAGAGGAGGAGGGTCAGAGGAGGAGGAGCAGAGGAGGAGGAGCAGCGGAGGTCTCACTCGTCCTTGTCCTCTGCGTCCAGCGCAGCCTCTCTTCTCGTTTCCATGGCAACCTCACTCAGAGCGGTGATGTCATCAGAGTGGGCGGGGCCTGTCGTCTGTGGCTCCTCCCCCGACAGGTGCACGGTCACCTGACGAGCGGCAGAGTCCTGGTCCAGGCCTGGTTCAGTCCTGGTCCGGTTTGGTCCTGGTTCAGTCTGGCCCTGGAACTGTTCTTTTAGAGCCGAGTATCTCTGAGAACAAAGACCAGGTCCAGACCAAGTTCAGACCAGGTCCAGACCAGGTCCAGACCAGGTCCAGACCAGGTTTAGATCAGGTCCAGACCAGGTTTAGATCAGGTCCAGACCAGGTCCAGACCAGGTCCAGACCAGGTCCAGACCAGGTTTAGACCAGGTTTAGACCAGAATTAGACAGGAGACTTTTGAACGTCATGAGGACGCCTCACACAGGAAAGTGACGTTATTCATGAATATTCCCACGGCACAAAGAAACCCCGAAACAACGTGTTTTTAGGGTCATTTTGTGCGTCCGGGTCCAGACTGTGACTCCAGACGATGTCTTTTCTCCAACGTCTTCTGGACGACGGTCGTCAGGACTGGACGTCCGGAAGATGTTGGAGAAAAGACGTCGCCTGGAGTCACAGTCTGGACCCAGACGCACAAAAATGACCCTAAAAACAGGTCGTTTCGGGGTCTCAGGTCTGGAGCCGGTCTGGTCCTCGTTGATCCAGATTTAGACTTCCTCAAAACTAAGTCTGAGATTTCACAAGAAGCAGGAGCCAGTTCCTCAAATGTGAGGAACTCACATTTAGGCCAGATGCCCTCCCCGTGGGTCAGATGCCCTCCCCGTGGGTCAGATGCCCTCCCCGTGGGTCAGATGCCCTCCCCGTGGGTCAGATGCCCTCCCCGTGGGTCAAATGCCCTTCCTGTGGGTCAGATGCCCTCCCACATCAGAGGAATGTCAGAGCTGATCTTCGGAGCTGTGTGTTTGTGTGTTCGTTTGTTTGGTTGTGTGTGTCTCCAGTGTGTGTGTGTGTGTCTCGTGTGTGTGTCTCGTGTGTGTGTCTCGTGTGTGTGTCTCGTGTGTGTGTGTCTTGTGTGTGTATGTGTGTCAGACCTGGAGACTTTGTGCTGGTAACATTTTTCTCAGAGACTCAACCAAAGATGTGAACGACGGTCTGGAGTCTGGACTCTGCTCCCAACAGCCGCACATCAGCTCAAAACTGCACAAACACGACAAATGTGTGTTCTGGGTTGTGTGTGTTCTGGGTTGTGTGTTCTGGGTCCTGTGTTCTGGGTTGTGTGTGTTCTGTGTCCTGTGTGTTCTGGGTCCTGTGTGTTCTGGGTCGTGTGTGTTCTGGGTCATGTGTTGTGGGTGGTGTGTGTTTGGGGTCGTGTGTTCTGGGTCATGTGTGTTCTGGGTCCTGTGTTCTGGGTTATGTGTGTTCTGGGTCCTGTGTTCTGGGTTGTGTGTGTTCTGGGTCGTGTGTGTTCTGGGTCGTGTGTTCTGGGTTGTGTGTGTTCTGGGTTGTGTGTGTTCTGGGTTGTGTGTGTTCTGGGTCGTGTGTTCTGGGTTGTGTGTGTTCGGGGTCGTGTGTTCTGGGTCGTGTGTGTTCTGGGTCCCGTGTGTTCTGGGTCGTGTGTGTTCTGAGTCGTGTGTTCTGGGTTGTGTGTGTTCTGGGTCCTGTGTGTTATGGGTCATGTGTGTTCTGGGTCATGTGTTCTGGGTTGTGTGTGTTCTGGGTCATGTGTTGTGGGTGGTGTGTGTTCGGGGTCATGTGTTCTGGGTCCTGTGTGTTCTGGGTCCTGTGTTCTGGGTTGTGTGTGTTCTGGTCCTGTGTGTTCTGGGTCATGTGTGTTCTGGGTCCTGTGTGTTCTGGGTCGTGTGTGTTCTGGGTCGTGTGTGTTCTGGGTCGTGTGTGTTCTGGGTTGTGTATGTCCTGGATCGTGTGTGTTCTAGGTCGTGTGTGTTCTGGGTCGTGTGTGTTCTAGGTCGTGTGTGTTCTGGGTCCTGTGTGTTCTGGGTCGTGTGTGTTCTGGGTCGTGTGTGTTCTGGGTTGTGTGTGTTCTAGGTCGTCTGTGTCCTGGATCGTGTGTGTTCTGGGTCGTGTGTGTTCTGGGTCGTGTGTGTTCTGGGCCGTGTGTGTTCTGGGTCGTGTGTTCTGGGTCATGTGTGTTCTGGGTCGTGTGTGTTCTGGGTCGTGTGTGTTCTAGGTCGTGTGTGTTCTGGATCGTGTGTGTTCTGGATCGTGTGTGTTCTGGGTAGTGTGTGTTCTGGGTCGTGTGTGTTCAGGGTCGTGTGTGTTCTGGGTGTTCTGGGTCGTGTGTGTTCTGGGTCGTGTGTGTTCTGGGTCGTGTGTGTTCTGGGTCGTGTGTGTTCTGGGTCGTGTGTGTTCTGGGTCGTGTGTGTTCTGGGTCGTGTGTTCTGGGTCGTGTGTGTTCTGGGTCGTGTGTGTTCTGGGTCATGTGTGTTCTAGGTCGTGTGTGTTCTGGATCGTGTGTGTTCTGGGTCGTGTGTGTTCTGGATCGTGTGTGTTCTGGGTCGTGTGTGTTCTGGGTCGTGTGTGTTCTGGGTCGTGTGTGTTCTGGGTCATGTGTGTTCTAGGTCGTGTGTGTTCTGGATCGTGTGTGTTCTGGGTCGTGTGTTCTGGGTCGTGTGTGTTCTAGGTCGTGTGTGTTCTGGGTCATGTGTGTTCTAGGTTGTGTGTGTTCTGGGTCGTGTGTGTTCTGGGTCGTGTGTGTTCTGGGTCGTGTGTGTTCTGGGTCGTGTGTGTTCTGGGTCATGTGTGTTCTAGGTCGTGTGTGTTCTGGATCGTGTGTGTTCTGGGTCGTGTGTTCTGGGTCGTGTGTGTTCTAGGTCGTGTGTGTTCTGGGTCGTGTGTGTTCTAGGTCGTGTGTGTTCTGGGTCGTGTGTGTTCTGGGTCGTGTGTGTTCTGGGTCGTGTGTGTTCTGGGTCGTGTGTTCTGGGTCGTGTGTGTTCTGGGTCGTGTGTTCTGGGTCGTGTGTGTTCTGGGTCATGTGTGTTCTAGGTCGTGTGTGTTCTGGATCGTGTGTGTTCTGGGTCGTGTGTGTTCTGGATCGTGTGTGTTCTGGGTCGTGTGTGTTCTGGGTCGTGTGTGTTCTGGGTCGTACATTTCTTTCGGGGCGTACTCCGGTTTCTCGAGCCGTTTTCCGTTCTTGAGGTCAGAGCAAAACTGAGACACAGAAACTTCTGAGTGCGGAAGCTCTCCTGAAACAGACCGAGGATTTAGAGATGATACTACTACTACTACTACTACTACTACTACTACTACTACTACTACTACTACTACTACTACTACTACTACTACTACTACTACTACTACTACTACTACTACTACTACTGCAGTACTACAGTAGCACTACAGTAGTACTGTAGAACTGTACTACTGTAGTAGTAGTAGTACTGTCATAGTAGAAGTACTATAGTAGTAGTATTGTAGTAGTACTATAGTAGTAGTACAGTAGTAGTAGTACTGTAGTAGTAGTACTATAGTAGTAGTATAGTAGTAGTAGTATAGTAGTAGTGCTGTAGTAGTAGTACTATAGTAGTAGTATAGTAGTAGTACTATAGTAGTAGTGCTGTAGTAGTAGTACTATAGTAGTAGTACTATAGTAGTAGTACAGTCGTAGTAGTACTGACCCATAGAGTAGATCTCCCACAGCAGGACTCCGTAGGACCACACGTCGCTCTGAGTCGTGTAAACACAGAGGAAGATACTTTCTGGAGACATCCACTTCACCGGGAGACGCGCCTGAGTACAAGTACTGCATAAGTACTGCATCAGTACTGCAAACTGCACTAGAGTACTGCAGAAGTACTGCAAACTATACTACAAGGAACTGCAGAAGTACTACACAATATAATTGTATGTATTTGTGTATGTTTGCGTATATTTTTGGATATTCGTGTATATCTTTGTATATCTGTGTATGTTTGTGTATATCTTTGTATATCTGTGTATGTTTGTGTATATCTTTGTATATCTGTGTATGTTTGTGTATATCTTTGTATATCTGTGTATGTTTGTGTATATCTTTGTATATCTGTGTATGTTTGTGTATATCTTTGTATATCTGTGTATGTTTGTGTATATCTTTGTATATCTGTGTATGTTTGTGTATATCTTTGTATATCTGTGTATGTTTGTGTATATCTTTGTATATCTGTGTATGTTTGTGTATATCTTTGTATATCTGTGTATGTTTGTGTATATCTGTGTATATCTGTGTATGTTTGTGTATATCTTTGTATATCTGTGTATGTTTGTGTATATTTTTGTATATCTGTGAATGTTTGCGTATATCTTTCGTACGTTTCCTTTCTTCTCGTACTCCGCTCGCTCTCTCAGGTTTCGGCCCAAACCAAAGTCACAAATCTTCAGAACTTTTCCTTCAGACACGAGAACGTTCCGAGCTCCAAGATCCCGGTGCACCACCTGAACATCACAGTGTATATATAACACACAATATATAACACAATATATAACACACAATATATAACACAATATATAACACACAATATATAACACACAATATATAACACAATATATAACACACAATATATAACACAATATATAACACACAATATATAACACACAATATATAACACACAATATATAACACAATATATAACACACAATATATAACACACAATATATAACACAATATATAACACACAATATATAACACAATATATAACACACAATATATAACACAATATATAACACACAATATATAACACACAATATATAACACAATATATAACACACAATATATAACACAATATATAACACAATATATAACACACAATATGTAACACACAATATGTAACACACAATATATAACACAATATATAACACACAATATATAACACACAATATGTAACACACAATATATAACACACAATATATAACACACAATATATAACACAATATATAACACACAATATATAACACAATATATAACACACAATATATAACACACAATATATAACACAATATATAACACACAATATGTAACACACAATATGTAACACACAATATATAACACAATATATAACACACAATATATAACACACAATATATAACACACAATATGTAACACACAATATGTAACACACAATATATAACACAATATATAACACACAATATATAACACAATATATAACACAATATATAACACACAATATGTAACACACAATATGTAACACACAATATGTAACACACAATATGTAACACACAATATATAACACAATATATAACACACAATATATAACACACAATATATAACACACAATATGTAACACACAATATATAACACAATATATAACACACAATATATAACACACAATATATAACACACAATATGTAACACACAATATGTAACACACAATATATAACACAATATATAACACACAATATATAACACAATATATAACACAATATATAACACACAATATATAACACAATATATAACACACAATATATAACACAATATATAACACACAATATATAACACACAATATATAACACAATACATAACACACAATATATAACACACAATATATAACACAATATATAACACACAATATGTAACACACAATATATAACACACAATATATAACACACAATATATAACACACAATATATAACACACAATATGTAACACACAATATATAACACACAATATATAACACACAATATATAACACACAATATATAACACACAATATGTAACACACAATATGTAACACACAATATATAACACACAATATATAACACACAATATGTAACACACAATATGTAACACACAATATATAACACACAATATATAACACACAATATATAACACACAATATATAACACACAATATGTAACACACAATATATAACACACAATATATAACACACAATATATAACACACAATATGTAACACACAATATGTAACACACAATATGTAACACACAATATGTAACACACAATATGTAACACAATATGTAACACACAATATATAACACACAATATGTAACACACAATATATAACACACAATATGTAACACAATATGTAACACACAATATGTAACACAATATATAACACACAATATATAACACACAATATGTAACACACAATATATAACACACAATATATAACACACAATATATAACACACAATATATAACACACAATATGTAACACACAATATGTAACACACAATATGTAACACACAATATATAACACACAATATATAACACACAATATATAACACACAATATATAACACACAATATGTAACACACAATATATAACACACAATATGTAACACACAATATATAACACACAATATGTAACACACAATATATAACACAATATATAACACACAATATGTAACACACAATATGTAACACACAATATATAACACACAATATATAACACACAATATGTAACACACAATATATAACACACAATATGTAACACACAATATATAACACAATATATAACACACAATATGTAACACACAATATGTCCTGTTTAGTCCTGTTTAGTCCTGGTTTAGTTCTGCTCTGTCCTGGAAATGTGACTTTTTTAGGATCCAGACTTTAGGAATATCAGGATCTAGTTTCGACACTGGTTTGGGATCGATTAGGATCCGATTTTCAACACTTTTGACAAAATTAATGTTATACACAGGATCTGTGGTTGGTTTGGACCTGGTTTAGACCTGGTTTAGACCTGGTTTAGACCTGGTTTGGACCTGGTTTGGACCTGGTTTAGACCTGGTTTAGACCTGGTTTAGACCTGGTTTGGACCTGGTTTGGACCTGGTTTAGACTTGGTTTGGACCTGGTTTGGACCTGGTTTAGACCTGGTTTGGACCTGGTTTGGACCTGGTTTGGACCTGGTTTGGACCTGGTTTGGTTTTGTTTTCAGGAAAGGTTAATTTCTGTGCTGTTTCAGTTGTAGTTTTTGAACAGGGTTAAAGCCGCACTGCGGGACATACTCACGTTTCTCTGTGACAGGAAGTCCATGGCGCTGGCCGCTTGGAAGCAGAAGAAGAGCAGATCAAACACAGACAGGTCGTCCGGAGACAGCGCCCCCTGTGGGTCTGAGAGGAAACATTACCTTTAAAAGCTGCACTGTGTCACTTTTCTGCCTTAGGGTCCATCAAATGCTCGTCTCCATGGAGATGTTATCGCTTTGTCTGGAATGTTTCGCAGTATGGCATTAAATCTTACCCATCTCCACAGAGACCAAACCAGACCGAGTTACAGGTCAGATCTGTGGAGAGGCAAGTCTGTTTTTCTTGGTATTTCTGAGCTCTAAACCCTCCTGTAACTGAATAAATGTAAAGTAGAGCTGTTTAAAGGCACACTGTGGAACATTCCAGGCAGAGCAATGACGTATCCATAGAAACAAGCAGGTGATGGAGCCCCAACCAAAAACTTACACAGTGCAGCATTAAAGAATGTGTCTGTTGTGTGTCTGTTGTGTGTCCGTTGTGCGTCTGTTGTGTGTCTGTTGTGTCTCTGTTGTGTCTCTGTTGTGTCTCTGTTGTGCGTCTGTTGTGCGTCTGTTGTGTGTCTGTTGTGCGTCTGTTGTGCGTCTGTTGTGTGTCTGTTGTGCGTCTGTTGTGCGTCTGTTGTGCATCTGTTGTGCATCTGTTGTGTCTCTGTTGTGTGTCTGTTGTGCGTCTGTTGTGTCTCTGTTGTGGGTCTGTTGTGCGTCTGTTGTGCATCTGTTGTGTCTCTGTTGTGTGTCTGTTGTGCATCTGTTGTGCGTCTGTTGTAGGTCTGTTGTGCGTCTGTTGTGTCTCTGTTGTGCGTCTGTTGTGCGTCTGTTGTGCATCTGTTGTGTCTCTGTTGTGCATCTGTTGTGCGTCTGTTGTGTCTCTGTTGTGCATCTGTTGTGCGTCTGTTGTGTGTGTCTGTTGTGCGTCTGTTGTGCGTCTGTTGTGGGTCTGTTGTGCGTCTGTTGTGGGTCTGTTGTGCGTCTGTTGTGTGTGTCTGTTGTGCGTCTGTTGTGGGTCTGTTGTGCATCTGTTGTGGGTCTGTTGTGCGTCTGTTGTGCATCTGTTGTGCGTCTGTTATAGGTCTGTTGTGCGTCTGTTGTGCGTCTGTTGTGGGTCTGTTGTGGGTCTGTTGTGCGTCTGTTGTGCGTCTGTTGTGCGTCTGTTGTGGGTCTGTTGTGCGTCTGTTGTGCGTCTGTTGTGGGTCTGTTGTGCGTCTGTTGTGCGTCTGTTGTGCGTCTGTTGTGCGTCTGTTGTGCGTCTGTTGTGGGTCTGTTGTGGGTTTGTTGTGGGTCTGTTGTGCGTCTGTTGTGTGTCTGTTGTGCGTCTGTTGTGCGTCTGTTGTGCGTCTGTTGTGGGTCTGTTGTGCGTCTGTACCTGTGTTTCCGGTCGTGTTGTGCAGGATCTGGTACTCGGGCTCTGGGGGGACACACAGCTGCTTCATGGCGACGAACTGAGGCTCTGAGGTCAGGTCCATGTACCTGTCACTGACACAGAGGGGCAATTACCTCTACGGGGGTATTACAGAGGGGCAATTACCTCTACAGGGGTATTACAGAGGGGCAATTACCTCTACAGGGGTATTACAGAGGGGCAATTACCTCTACAGGGGTATTACAGAGGGGCAATTACCTATACAGGGGTATTACAGAGGGGCAATTACCTATACAGGGGTATTACAGAGGGGCAATTACCTATACAGGGGTATTACAGAGGGGCATTTACCTCTACGGGGTATTACAGAGGGGCATTTACCTCTGCGGGGTATTACAGAGGGGCAATTACCTATACAGGGGTATTACAGAGGGGCATTTACCTCTACGGGGTATTACAGAGGGGCATTTACCTCTGCGGGGTATTACAGAGGGGCATTTATCTCTACGGGGGTAATGAATAATTTTAGAAATAAACTCACACAAATGAAAACTGTTAGAGTCATAGTCCGTATATCTGAGTGTTCTAAGTGTCTCCACAGCGTCCATATTTGGAAATCCGCCCTAAAACTCCACACTCCACGGATGACCTGTCCCTAGCCAACAGTCTTAACGACTTCTACTGTCGTTTTGATGAGTCATCAAGCAGCTCTCACACCTCCAACTGTCCCAACAATAGAGACAATAGAGACAACCCGGACACTCATCCCCCCACCGTTTCCCCCTCACCAGAGCCATCTCCACCCTTTCACATTCATGAGGCAGATGTGAAGAAGCAGTTCAAGAGGATGAATGCCAGGAAGGCGTCGGGCCCAGATGGCGTGTCTGCTGCCACCCTGAGACACTGTGCTAACGAGCTGGCCCCAGTGTTTACGGACATCTTCAATTCTTCACTGCAGGCTTGTCATGTGCCTGTCTGCTTCAAAACTTCCACCATTGTTCCTGTCCCCAAGAAGCCAAGGACCACCGGACTCAATGACTACAGACCTGTGGCTCTGACATCTGTGGTCATGAAGTCATTGGAGCGCCTGGTTCTACCCCACCTCAAGACCCTCACGGCCCCCCTCCTGGACCCCCTGCAGTTTGCCTACAGAGCCAACAGGTCTGTAGACGACGCCATCAACATGGCTCTACACTTCACCCTGCGGCATCTGGACTCCCGGGAACCTACGCCAGGATCCTGTTTGTGGACTTCAGCTCTGCCTTCAACACCATCCGCCCTGACCTCCTCCAAGGCAAGCTGTCCCAGATGAACGTGCCTGATCCTCTCTGCAGGTGGATCACTGACTTCCTGACAGACAGGAAGCAGCACGTGAGGCTGGGGAAGAATGTCTCGGACTCCCGGACCATCAGCACCGGTTCTCCCCAAGGCTGTGTTCTTTCTCCTCTGCTCTTCTCCCTGTACACCAACTGCTGCACCTCTTCCCATCAGTCTGTCAAGCTCATCAAGTTTGCAGATGACACCACGGTCATCGGGCTCATCTCGGACGGGGATGAGTCTGCCTACAGGACAGAGGTTGATCGTCTGGTGTCCTGGTGCAGCCAGAACAACCTGGTGCTTAATGCCCAGAAGACAGTGGAGATGATTGTGGACTTCAGGAAGCACACAGCCCCACTCCCCTCCATCATCCTGACCGACACCCCCATCACCACTGTGGACTCATTCCGCTTCCTGGGGATCACCATCACCCAGGACCTCAAATGGGAGCCCACCATCACCTCCATCATAAAGAAGGCCCAGCAGAGGATGTACTTCCTGAGGCAGCTGAAGAAATTCAACCTGCCAGCACGGACAATGGTGCAGTTCTACACTGCCATCATCGAGTCCATCCTCACCTCCTCCATCACCGTGTGGTATGCTGGAGCCACCACCAGGGACAAACAGAGACTGCAACGTGTTGTGCGCTCTGCTGAGAAGGTGATCGGTTGCAGCCTTCCATCTCTACAGGACCTGTACACTTCCAGGACTCGGACACGTGCAGGTCGAATTGCAGCTGATCCTTCTCACCCTGGACATGGACTTTTTGACCTACTCCCCTCAGGCAGGAGGCTACGGTCCATCTGGACCAGAACCTCTCGCCACAAAAACAGTTTCTTCCCCTCTGCTGTTGGACTCATAAATAATAACACTCGGACTGGTCCCACCCCCCACTCTGCTTCTGTCACATGACCCTGTGTTCTCGCACCTGCCTGTTTTGCACTCTCATACTCTATATTATTATACTCCTGTAAATTTGTAAATTTTGTTATATTATAGCTTTATTTTATTCTATTATTTGTTGCATGTCAGTGTTTGTCTACATCCTGCTCCAAGTACCGCAGCAATTTCCTAATGTTGTGAACCTGTTCACTCATATGGCAATAAAACACATTCTGATTCTGATTCTGATTCTGATTCTGATTCTGAGTATCATAGCAACCACAAGAGCCAATCAGGATTGAGGAGGTTAAACGTTCCGCCCTCCTCAGAGCGGAGATACTCTGTACCTGCACGAACCGCTGGATTTACTGATTCTTCAGGATAAGAAGGAAACTTTGAGCTTTTAGCATCAAACTTTAAATAGTTTAAGTCACTGGTTTATGTTGTTTGTTCTGTTACGTACGAACAACAATAGAGTCACAATTTAACCAAATTCACTTTACTTTATGCTCGTTAAATTCTGCTCGTTCAGATTCTAGTAACATTAGATATTGTAACTGAGATATTTTGTCATTTTATTTCAGAAATCGTCACTCGGGGGAAAGCGGGAAGGGAACTTACTTAGCAACGAAACGAGCTGTCAATCAAACCTGTTGCTAATGTAACCCGCATTTAAGACGGAGACTTTTATTTTGGCGGGTCCACTTCCGGTGCCGCTGCCCGTACTTTCCCTTTCCTTTAAGTTTCCCTACTTGACTTCCCCCTCCCTCCGCTGTGGCCTGGTCTCTTTAGCAAACAAAGCGATCAAACTTTGGAAATTTGCACCGTTCAAACTGCATATTAAGGTGAGACTTTTGCCAACACCTAAAATACTATCACAGAAAATTCCACCCGTCTAAACCATTCCTAACTCATTTTATTAACTAAAATCGTCACCTGCTCCTTGCAGATCTCCTATAGAGCCTACGTGCATGTTAACCGGTCGGCCGTGCACGGAGTCTTGTGTGTCAGCCCCGGAAAACTCAGGTAAAAGTTTCTATTGCTATTTAATGATGTATTGTAATAAAGCCGAATTACAGGCAGCTCTTTAATTTAACTTAATATTGAAAATATAGAAGCGCCTTTCATGACGTTTATCCAAGTTAAGCATTTAGCGTTTAGCGAACGCTAAATGCTTTAAGAAGTTTTGTATTCACGTAGCTGCGCGTTTTCCTGTTGTTGCGCAACACTTGATTGATACACTCTGGTTGAGTATTTGTACAAATATTGAAATTTTGAACGCGTGAATTAAGTGCACTTGTTTTGAATGAATGAATTAATAATTTAATTACTATAGTAATTGCTCATTGATGTATTTAACTAATTCATCTGTTTTATGAATTAATTTCAGCATGAATAATTATATTAATTTTAATTAATCATTCATGTCTGTTAATGGTGTATACCATAATTGTATTTTTCCTCATGTACGTTAATCATGCATTGTTTTCATTTGTTATGTTAGTTTACATTAGTTTACATTAGTATATTAATGAAATATTTATTTGTGTTTTGACCTTTTTAGGTCAGGTTTTTTGTATGGGTGGAACCAACTACCTCATCAACTTCCAATCTCCACAGACACTGATGGCGAGGAGACCAAAACAGAGCGGTAGGACAATGCTTTTCTTTTCCACCGCTGCTTGACCCATAAACACTCAACTCCTGCAACTCACCCGTTGGATTTGTTTAAAAAAATAAAATAAAAAATAAACTGATTCTTGAACTCTAAACAAGAGAAGGCCAATTTTTTGGGGGGAAAAGACTCGATTCAAACTGAAAAGTGAGAGCTGACCTTTTGTCAGTTGTTTTTGTGTTATTTTTTTTCCTTGGTTGGTTATTACCCGACTATTACTGTGTATTTATGTGGGGAAAAAATTCAACACAATAAACATACAATAACACAAACTTTTATGGTCTGGACTTCATTTACACCTCGGGCTCCTAAACGAACCATCTTCTGTATCCACTAATCTGCCTTAGCACAGTTAGTGTTGCCCAGCCTTTAATTAGCGTTACACTAACGCTAGGGGGAGGGGCCTCAGGGAATGAAGGCGTCTGATTGGTCCGTTATTTATGTTCAGATCTTGATTTAGGAACAAAACAGAGAAATTAAAAGTTCAGGATCCTGTGTCGCGGCTTCAGACGAACGGTTTAATAGCAAAATGACGAGGCCACAGCAGCAGGAGCCGGAAGAGCCTCCTGGAGCACTTCCTGTTTGGCACGCGGCGGCTAACGGGTTAGCTTAGTCCACTCATATATACGGACTATGGTCACAGCACAAAACACAAACAAAATACAAACGTCTTCTATCATTTTCTTCCTGTTTTGAGGCTGTTTCACATTCTGAGGTTCTGGCCCAGAATAAAACTGCAAATATCTGAAGAACCAGAATCGCACAAACCGAACTTTTTGCAGCACAAACGAAGCTCAAACGACGGGCGTAGTGTGCAGGTGTGAGTTTGATGGGGCGACTTCACGCAGGTGCTGCACGTACCTGTGGGAGTGGGCGGGGCCAGAGCCGCAGGTGTGTCTGTGTTTCTTCAGGTACGAGCCGAGGTCTCCATGGCAACACCACTCTGAGATCACCATGAGGGCACCTGAAACGGAGGGCATCTGACACATCTGACACACGGGGAGGGCATCTGACACATCTGACACACGGGGAGGGCATCTGACACACGGGGAGGGCATCTGACACATCTGACACACGGGGAGGGCATCTGACACATCTGACACACGGGGAGGGCATCTGACATCTAAACCAGGTCTAAACTAGGTCTAAACCAGGTCTAAAGCAGGACAAAACCACGTCTAAACCAGGTCTAAATCAGGTCCAAACTTGGTCTAAACCTGGTCTAAACCTGGTCTAAACCTGGTCTAAACCTGGTCTAAACCTGGTCTAAACCTGGTCTAAACTAGGTCTAAACTAGGTCTAAATCAGGTCCAAACTTGGTCCAAACCAGGTCTAAAGCAGGTCTAAACCAGGTCCAAACTTGGTCTAAACCAGGTCTAAATCAGGACTAAACCAGGTCAAAACCAGGTCTAAACCAGGTCTAAACCAGGACTAAACCAGGACTAAACCAGGACTAAACCTTGTCATCTGACACATGGGGGCAGGGCGGGAGGGCATCTGGCATACCTTTGGTGCAGGCGCCCTTCAGGTTCAGGAGGTTCAGGTGAGGACCAACGTGGATCAGGATCTTCAGGTCTGAGAGGAGAGCGTGGACAGCGCCACCTAGAGGAGAAAAAACAGGTCTAAACCAGGTCTAAACCAGGACTGAACCAGGACTAAACCAGGACTGAACCAGGACTGAACCAGGACTAAACCAGGACTGAACCAGGGCTGAACCAGGACTGAACCAGGACTAAACAAGAACTAAATCGGGTCTAAACCAGGACTGAACGAGGACTAAAGCAGGCTCTGTTCCACCTTGTGATGTCATGAAGTGGTAGTTTCCAAGTGAACAGCTCCTTTTACCTTTAGTTCAATAGAGATCGGGCAATTCCAGGTTCTGAAATGATCCAAATGATTCTAGTGAAGGTGTGTGGAGTTTAGAAACACAGTGGAGCACTTCCTGTATCACCACATGATGACATCACAAGGTGGAACAGATTTTGAGAGAAAAATTCAAAGCCTAATTAAACATGAATGAAACAAAACACAGCTTAAGTTAAATTAAAGTTCATCTGGTCGCTTTAGAGGTTATTGCTTTGTCCGGAATGTTCCACAGTACGGCATTAAACCTTTCTATCTCCACGGAGACCAAACTGGACAGAGTTAGAGGTCAGATCTGTGGAGAGGCGAGTCTGTTTTTCTGCATATTTTTGAGCTCTAAAACCACCTGCTGTTGAAAATGCTGTTTAATGTCACAGTGTGGAACATTCCAGGCAGAGCAGTGACGTCTCCATAGACACGAGCAGGAGAGGGACCCTCCAGCAGAAAAGTTCCACAGTGCGGCTTTAAGGGCAGGGCCGGTACCTTTGGCCGTCAGGACCGTGGCCCTGGAGCTGGACTCAGGACCAGACGGATCCAGAACCGAGGCCTCGAGGATCCTCCCGAAAGAACCGGAGCTCAGAACAGAACCTGAGAACGAGAAGGAGGTGAGGAGGAGGAGAGGAGGAGAGGAGGAGAGGAGGAGGAGAGGAGGAAGAGAGGAGGAGGAGAGGAGGAAGAGAGGAGAGGAGGAGGAGAGGAGGAGGAGAGGAGGAGGAGAGGAGAGGAGGAGGAGAGGAGGAGAGGAGGAGGAGAGGAGGAGGAGAGGAGGAGGAGAGGAGGAAGAGAGGAGAGGAGGAAGAGAGGAGAGGAGGAGGAGAGGAGGAGGAGAGGAGGAAGAGAGGAGAGGAGGAGGAGAGGAGGAGAGGAGAGGAGGAAGAGAGGAGAGGAGGAGGAGAGGAGGAGGAGAGGAGGAGGAGAGGAGGAGAGGAGGAGGAGGAGGAGAGGAGGAAGAGAGGAGAGGAGGAGAGGAGAGGAGGAAGAGAGGAGGAGAGGAGGAGAGGAGAGGAGGAAGAGAGGAGAGGAGGAGGAGGAGGAGGAGAGCAGGAGGAGAGGAGGAGGAGAGGAGGAGAGAGGAGGAGGAGGAGAGGAGGAAGAGAGGAGAGGAGGAGAGGAGGAGGAGAGGAGGAGAGGAGGAGGTGAGGACGAGGAGGAGAGGAGGTGGGGGTGAGGAGGGGGGGAGAGGAGGAGGAGGAGAGGAGGAGGAAGAGAGGAGGAGGAGAGGAGGAGGAGAGAGGAGGATGAGGAGGTGAGGAGGAGAGGAGGATGAGGAGGTGAGGAGGAGAGGAGGAAGAGAGGAGATCAGGAGAGGAGGAGGAGAGGAGGAGGAGAGGAGAGAGGAGGAGGAGAGGATAAGAGAGGAGGAGGAGAGAGGAGGAGGAGAGGAGGAGGAGAGGAGGAGGAGGAGAGGAGGAGGAGAGGAGGAGGAGGAGGAGAGAGGAGGAGGAGAGAGGAGGAGGAGGAGAGAGGAGGAGAGAGGAGGAGAGGAGGAGGAGGAGGAGAGAGGAGGAGGAGAGGAGGAGGAGAGAGGAGGAGAGAGGAGGAGGAGAGGAGGAGGAGAGAGGAGGAGAGAGGAGGAGGAGAGGAGGAGGAGGTCTGACCCAGCTGCACTCGGTCTCGGGGCACCTCCCACTGGGGCTCGTACGGCAGCTCAGAGTCACAGAATGAGACGGGAGCATCCGGGGCATCTGGAGTAATCGAGTCGAGGAGACGCCAACCCAGAGCCCAGCGAGGCTTCTGCAACACAAGAGAACTAAACCAGGACCGAACCAGGACCGAACCAGGACCGAACCAGGACCGAACCAGGACCGAACCAGGACCGAACCAGGACCGAACCAGGACCGAACCAGGACTACAACAGAACTGGGGCCAGTACCTTTTTCCACAGGACGATGAGGATGATGAGGAAGATCACGGCCAAAACCACCAGAACCAGAACTGCAGTGAGAACCTTCACCTGAGACCAGAGAGCTGCAAACAAAGAACCAGGTCTGAACCAGGTCTGAACCAGGACTGAACCAGGACTGAACCAGGACTGAACCAGGACTGAACCAGGACTGAACCAGGTCTGAACCAGGACTAAACCAGGACTAAACCAGGACTGAACCAGGACTGAACCAGGACTAAACCAGGACTGAACGCACCGTGTGTGAGACTTGTCTGTTTAGTGAGAACTGGGGCCCGACCGATACGGATTTTTGCAGCTGATTTGATTCCGAAAAAATGGGAGTTGGAGCTGCCGATATAATCGCTGATATATTTATGATGTAAAAATTCACTGTAAATCTTCAGTTGTTTATAAAACTTAGGTTTGGTTCTATTGGATTTTCAGTCGGTTTGTTTAGGCGACATTTCTTGTTCTTCTGCTTCTTTACGTCATATTTAAAGAGTCGTTCTGCCTAATGGTGTTTTTGTACGATATTCTCACCTGTAAAGAAAGTACTGTAAGTAAACTACCGCTGTTAGCCTTTAGCGGTAAATGCGTGTGCGTCGCGGTAATTAATGATCTGCTAAATGCTGATAATTCACACCTCTATTCACAGCTCATTTCCATATCAGTGTGTGTCCAGTAACATATATACGGCTGCTATAGTCACTTTACAGTCGCTAACAGAAGAGAAAACAGCCTGTTTATGTGTGCGAGCTACAGCAGCTAATCGCTAACCAACGAGAAAGAACCAAAACGAGCTTCAAACCGACACATTTCAACACTCAGCCTCACACAGGCTCCTCTCAGATCAGCACTAAGAACTGTCCTTTAATCCAGACTCACACTGAGCGGCCGCAAAAACAACACAATCTCAGTGTTGTGCCGGTGGATCTGAGGCTGCGGCAGTAAACAAACGCACATGGTGATGCGTTCAGGGGCGGGACGGACACAGACAAATGACTCCTCAGATAAACCCTGATGCCCCGCCACAGATCAGGACATTTATCTGTCTGTGAACTGGATTAAATGGGCAGAATATAAAGAGTCGGGGGTTTAGAACGAGGGAAAACGCAGACCCTGGGGGAGGGCCATTCGAAGCCACTTGCGATTTTATTCCTTCTCGTTTTTAAAGCTGGACTCACATGAGGAGACGAGTCTGATGTCCCAGGCCCGACGTCCCACCGAGTTCCTGGACTCACACCGAACCCCAGAGACCGAGTCCAAGGACCTGAGGGTCAGAACGCTCTGGACCTGAGGAGAGATCACAACTGGATTAACCAGGGTCTGGACCTGAGGAGAGATCACAACTGGATTAACCAGGGTCTGGACCTGAGGAGAGATCACAACCGGATTAACCAGGGTCTGGTTTTGGGGGGTCTTAACTGGTCTAGAGGAGGATCCTAACTGGTTTTGGGGGGTCTTACCTGGTCTAGAGGAGGATCCTAACCGGTTTTGGGGGTCTTACCTGGTCTAGAGGAGGATCCTAACCGGTTTTGGGGGTCTTAACTGGTCTAGAGGAGGATCCTAACCAGTTTTAGGGGGGTCTTAACTGGTCTAGAGGAGGATCCTAACCTGTTTTGGGGGGTCTTACCTGGTCTACAGGAGGATCCTAACTGGTTTTGGGGGGTCTTACCTGGGTAAGTCCTTGTTTTTCGGTGGAATTTTCTTTGATTGAGGCATCGACAGAAACGTTTGTCCAACCGTCATCACCGCACCTGAACACATCACTGTATTAGTCCTGGTTTAGACCTGGTTCAGTCCTGGTTCAATCCTGGTTTAGTCCTGGTTTAGTCCGGGTTTTACCTGAGCTCGGGGGGGCAGGTGAGCCAGGTGATCTTTGGGGGCGGAGCCGCCTCAGCCACACAAAGCACCGAGGCCACGCCCACTTCTGACAGGGAGCGAATCCGAGGAGGAGCTGCCACACAGAGGGCTGGGTTAGACTGAGGCCGTGTCTGACTGTCCTGCACCACCTAACCCCGCCCCTAACCACAAGCCCCTCCCCCAGCCCCTAACCACAAGCCCCTCCCCCAACCCCTAACACCGCCCACAAGCCCCTCCCCCAGCCCCTAACCCCGCCCCTAACCACAAGCCCCTCCCCCAGCCCCTAACCACAAGCCCCTCCCCCAACCCCTAACACCGCCCACAAGCCCCTCCCCCAGCCCCTAACCCCGTCCCTAACCACAAGCCCCTCCCCCAGCCCCTAACACCGCCCACAAGCCCCTCCCCCAGCCCCTAACCATGAGCCCCTCCCCCAGCCCCTAACCACAAGCCCCTCCCCCAGCCCATAACCCCGCCCCTAACCACGAGCCCCTCCCTGAGCCCCTAACCCCGCCCCTAACCACAAGCCCCTCACCCAGCCCATAACCCCGCCCCTAACCACAAGCCCCTCCCCCAGCCCTTAACCCCGCCTCTTATCAGGTGTGTATGTATTTTGTAGTTCTTATCAGGTGTGTTTATATTTTGTAGTTCTTATCAGGTGTGTTTATATTTTGTAATCCTTATCAGGTGTGCCTCTTTTTGCCTTTAGGGGGCATTACAACAATACTTTTGTGGTGCATTGTGGGAGAATGAGGAAAATCCTTTCTCAGTGGGGGAATATTTTTGCTGCAGTACCAGGGAGTGGCCACTGCGTCAGCTGGAGGCAGCGACGAGCAGCACCTGTCCAGGTATTTTAATAGATCCCTGATGCAGAGGAGCACAGGGAGCGGAGCTGACCTCTGACCTCCAGCCTGAACTCCACCTCTTTGATGTCGTCGTCATTGGAAACCGTGGCGATGTAACTTCCTGTTTGGTTCATCTGCACATCGTCCAACCTGAGCACGCTCAGAAAACTGCAAAGCACAGTCCTGGTTCAGTCCTGCTCCAGTCCTGCTCCAGTCCTGCTCCAGTCCTGCTCCAGTCCTGGTTTAGTCCTGCTCCAGTCCTGGTTCAGTCCTGGTTCAGTCCTGGTTCAGTCCTGGTTCAGTCCTGCTCCAGTCCTGCTCTAGTCCTGGTCAGTCCTGGTTCAGTCCTGGTTCAGTCCTGGTTCAGTCCTGGTTCAGTCCTGCTCGAGTCCTGGTTCAGTCCTGGTTCAGTCCTGGTTCAGTCCTGGTTCAGTCCTGCTCCAGTCCTGCTCCAGTCCTGCTCCAGTCCTGCTCTAGTCCTGGTCAGTCCTGGTTCAGTCCTGGTTGAGTCCTGGTTCAGTCCTGGTTGAGTCCTGGTTCAGTCCTGCTCCAGTCCTGCTCCAGTCCTGCTCCAGTCCTGCTCCAGTCCTGGTTCAGTCCTGCTCTAGTCCTGGTTCAGTCGTGATTCAGTCCTGGTTCAGCCCTGGTTCAGTCCTGCTCGAGTCCTGGTTCAGTCCTGGTTCAGTCCTGGTTCAGTCCTGCTCCAGTCCTGCTCCAGTCCTGCTCCAGTCCTGGTTCAGTCCTGGTTCAGTCCTGGTTCAGTCCTGGTTCAGTCCTGGTTCAGTCCTGCTCCAGTCCTGGTTCAGTCCTGGTTCAGTCCTGGTTCAGTCCTGGTTCAATCCTGGTTCAGTCCTGGTTCAGTCCTGCTTCAGTCCTGCTTCAGTCCTGCTCCAGTCCTGCTCCAGTCCTTCTCCAGTCCTGCTCTAGTCCTGGTCAGTCCTGGTTCAGTCCTGGTTGAGTCCTGGTTCAGTCCTGGTTCAGTCCTGCTCCAGTCCTGCTCCAGTCCTGCTCCAGTCCTGCTCCAGTCCTGGTTCAGTCCTGCTCTAGTCCTGGTTCAGTCGTGATTCAGTCCTGGTTCAGCCCTGGTTCAGTCCTGCTCGAGTCCTGGTTCAGTCCTGGTTCAGTCCTGGTTCAGTCCTGCTCCAGTCCTGCTCCAGTCCTGCTCCAGTCCTGCTCCAGTCCTGGTTCAGTCCTGGTTCAGTCCTGGTTCAGTCCTGGTTCAGTCCTGCTCCAGTCCTGCTCCAATCCTGCTCCAGTCCTGCTCCAGTCCTGCTCCAGTCCTGCTCCAGTCCTGGTTCAGTCCTGGTTCAGTCCTGGTTCAGTCCTGGTTCAGTCCTGGTTCAGTCCTGGTTCAGTTCTGGTTTAACCTGGTGTGTGAGAGCCTGGTGGTGGATGCGGATGCAGAGGTGGTTGCTGTGGTGATGTTGGGGTCCCAGGTTGTCGTGGAGACGATGCTGGAGTTGGTTGCCGTGGTGATGGTCCAGGTGATGTTGGGAGGAGGAAACGCTTGGACGTGCAGTGACAGCGCCACCGTGTGGTGGAGCAGAGTCTGGACCACAGTCACCTCAGAAGGACTCAAGTCCACAAAGCCCCTGTCTGAAACCAAGACAAGACCGAGACTTAGACCAGAGCAGAGACCGGACAAGAGACCAGAGCAAAGAGCTGGTTTAGATCTGGTTTAATCCTGGTTTGGACTCACCAAGGACAGTGATGTTCAGACTCTTCTGGACCTTCTGCTTCTGGACAGACTCCTCCACAGAGCACAGGTACACACCTGAGGACACGCCCACTACAGTCACCACGGTTACACCACACACCTGGTCATCATGGTTACTACTTCTACTTCTACTACTACTACTACTACTAGTAATAGTAATAGTAGCAGCAGCAGCAGCAGCAGCAGTAGTAGTAGCAGTAATAGTAGCAGTAGTAGCAGTAGCAGTAGTAGCAGTAGTAGTAGCAGCAGTAGCAGTAGTAGTAGCAAGTTATTGCCGCCAAGTAGTAGTAGTTCGCTTTAGCAGCAGCAGTAGTTGCCAAGCAGCAGCGTTGTTGCTTCGCTGCTGCAGCAGTTGGCTTAAGCAGCAGCGTTGCTGCTTAAGGTTCCAGCCAGCTAGTTGCTGCTAAGCAGCAGTTGGCTATAATGCCAAGGCCAGCAGCAGCGTTGCTAGTAACAGCTATATTAAGCAGCTGGCTGGCATTACTTCGCCAATAGCAGCTAAGGCTTAGCTAGCGTTATATAGCTGCCGCGCTAAGTAGTTAAGGCCGGCTATAAGGCTAGCTTCAGATATTAATAAGCTTCCGCCAGCGTTGTTGCCGGCCGCTAATATAGCTAGGTTTCGCCGCTTAAGGTTGGGCTGGCTAGCTAGTTAAGGGCTAGCTTCAGCCGCTAAGCTATTATTGCTTATTATTATTAAGCTGGCTTAGCGCTAGTTAAGGTTAATTATTGCCAGTTAGTTATTCGCTGCTAGTTAAATAATAAGCTAGCTGTTAAGCTATTGCCAGCGCCAGCTGTTGCTCGCTGCTGGCTAAGTTAAGGCTGCCTGCTGCTGCGTTGGTTACTACGCTGGTTAAGGTTGCCAAGCAGCTGTTAGCTGCAAATAAGTTGTTGCTAAGGCTTGCTGGGTTGCTAATAATGTTAAGGTAGCCCAGCATTAGGTTGCTGCCAAGGCAAAGCTAAAGGGCTTGCAGCTAAGCAGTATGTTTATCAGTAAGTAGTTAATAAGCAGCAAGGCTACGCCGCTAAGCAGCAGCAAGGGCTATAGTTAGCAGTATTAGGCTGCTAGCAGCAGCTAAGGTTATTAAGGCTTGTTTAAGGTTTGCATATTGGCAAAGCTTCGCCAGCTGCTTCATTTAAGTAGCTAGCTGCTGTTACTAGTTATAAGTACGCCGCTAGTTCCGTTGCTAAGCAATGTTGCCGCTAAGCTGTTGTTAAGGCCGCCGCAGTTGCTGTTATAAGTTATTAAGGCTGCCATAGTTAAGCTAATAGCTATATTGCTGCTGCTCGCCAGCCACGCCTGCGCTGCTTGCCGCTGCGGTTGCTTTTGAGTTAGCAGCTGTTGGTTAAGCAGCAGTTGCTAAGCTGGCCAGCTGCTTAGCTAAGGTTGCCATAAGCTGGCTGCGCTAAAGCTGCAGCAAGCAGCTAAGGCTTAAGCTATGCTGCTTAAAAGAAGCTGCAAGGCTGGCTAAGAATATAGCTATAGTGCTGCCGCCGCAAGTAAGGCTAGCTGGAGCTTGGTTATTTCGGCTAAGGTAAGGCTGCTGTTATGCTAAGGGCTAGTTATTCGGCCAGTTGCTATAAGCCGCCGGGCTTAATAGCTTCATTATGCCAGCTAGCGCTAAGTAAGAAGGCTTGTAGCTAGCTAAGGTTAAGATAGCGTATTATATATTAAGTTAAGGTTTAATATTAGTTACTGCCAAGCTTATAGCCAGCTAATAATATTGCTGCATTGTTAAGCGCCAGCTAAGGTTGCTAATGCATTGCATACTCGTTATTATTGCCTGGCTTATTGCATTGCTAGCTATATAAGGCTAATAATAAGGCAGCGCTAAGGCTATTAATAATGGCCAGTGCTAAGCGGCTGCCAATAAGCAGCATAGTTGCTTAGCTAAGCAGCAAATATGCATTGTTAAGGCTAAGGTTAGTTACTAGCTTAAGGGTTGCTGGCCAGCTAAGCCGCAGCTAAGCGTTATATGCCGCCGTTAAGTATAAGTTAAGGTTAAGGCTGCCGCCGCTGGTCTGCTAATAAGCAGCTAGGTTAGCTAAGGGTTCATTAGCTATAAGGTGCCATATAAGCATAAAATGTTGCTGCTATTATAGCCAGCACAAATAATTGCGCAATAATATATATATAGTTCCACTAGCAGTTAGGTTAAGCCGCAGCAGTATATAGTTAAGGCTAGCATATTATATACAAGGCTAGCTGGCTCAAGGTATTCGCTAGCTTATAATATTTTATATAATACTTATTATATATATATACATTATTTATTAAGGTTGCTAAGGCTAGTTAATATTTTAGCTATATAAGGTTGGCTGCCGCTATAAGGTTAAGGTAGTTGCTGCTTCGCTATGCCGCGTTAGGCTGCCGCCGCTAGTTAGTTGCCGCTAAGCTTATAATTAGCTGCGGTAATATTTTTGGCTCATAGTATATTGCTAGCTAAGCATATTTACTAGCAGTTAGTTGCTAAGCTACGCTATAATATTATTTAATAGCAGCAGCAGTTTCATTATTATACCTGCTGCTTATATTAAGCAGTATATTATTATGCAGCAGCATGCTTGGCCAGCTAAGCTGTTACGGCTGCTAAAAGCGTATATAATATTATGCCGCTCGCCGCTAATGTTGCTTGGCTATGGCTAGGTGCTGCTGCCGCTGCCGCTAAGTGTAATGGCCAAGGCTGTTGCAGTAGTTAATAAGCTAAGGTTGCTATTTAACCGCTAGCTGCTTAAGCTGTTGTTAGCTAGCCAGTTAAGGCCGCCGCTATACGCTGCTAAGGCTATATAAGGTTACTAAGCGTATAATATTTGCTGCTGTTATAAGCAGCTTATTTCGCTATATTAGCTGCTGGCTAGTTAGCATTCATAGGTTACTAATAAGCTGTTGCCGCTAAGCAGTTAGTTAGCTTAAAGTACTAAGCAGCAGCAGTAGCAGTAGTAGTAGTAGTAGTAGTAGCAGTAGCAGTAGTAGTAGCAGCAGTAGTAGTAGTAGCAGCAGTAGCAGTAGTAGTAGTAGTAGTAGTACCTGAGTCGAGGCTGCTGCTCTCAGAGATGTTGATGAACGATCGCACTTGGTTGTCCATGAACTCTGTGAGCGGCTCCACCTCCTGAAACACACCACAGGAAATGACATTAAAAAGGCCCTCTGCCCCTCGGGGTCTCTGTTGTTGTGCCGTTGGGCTGCACACACTCGTGCACCATGGCAACAATGTGCAAGATACGTGTTTGAGCTGCCGGACGTCTGGAAAAAAAACAAAAACAAAAACACGGGTGCTTTGACACATCGCCATGGCAACATCATAGTCTGTATATATGAGTGTTCTATGTGATTGTGACGTCACCACAGCGTCCATATATGGAAACCCGACCGCGAGTATCATAGCAACCGCAAGAGCCAATCATGATTGAGGTCATTAAATGTGCCGCCCTCCTCCCCGGGCTTTTGAGCTTTTATCATCAAACTTAGTAAGTTTAAGTAATTATGTTCTATGTTCTGTTATGTGCAAACAACAATAGATTTTAGGCAATTTAATGAAATTCACTTTACTTTATGCTAGTTAAATTCTGCTAGTTAAGATTCTAGTAACATTAGATGGTGTAATTGTTTGAGATATTTTGTCATTTTATTTCAGAAATCGTCACTCGGGGCAGGAAAGTGGGAAGGGAACTTACTTAGCAATGAAAAGCATGAGCTGTCAGTCAAACCTGTTGCTAACGCTAGGGGGAGGGACCTCGGGGAATGAAGGCATCTGATTGGTCCGTTATTTATGTTCAGATCTTGGTTTAGGAACAAAACAGAGAAATTAAAACTTCAGGATCCTGTGTTGCGGTTTCAGACGAACATTTAAGAGCAAAATGACGAGGCCACAGCAGCAGGTCCAGAGGAGCCAGAAGATCCCAGTGTGAGTCAGTGGGAAAAAGGAGAGAAGGAGCCGGAAGAGCCTCCTGGAGCACTTCCTGTTTGGCACACGGCGGCTAATGGGTTAGCTTAGTCCACTCATATATACGGACTATGGTCAACATGCTGAAAAATACCACATGGTTTTCTTGGACTTTCTGGATGGGATGAACAAACAGAATCTGGTGTCGAGTCGCACCTGTGCGTCGGGGTGGCGTTGCCGTGGAAACTCCCAGGTGAAGTACACAGACTCAAACTCAGACACGGTGCAGTTCACCAACAAGGGATCCCCAGACCTCAGGACCACAGACGAGGCCCAGAGGTCCACCAGGAGCTCCTCCGGAACTGAGGAGGAAATAACATCTCCATGGAGGCCAGCTGATGCAGACCCTCCATCAGAAAAATGTTGCTCAGTGCATCTTTAATGTCTCCGGTTGCTCTGGGAAACCGTTAGACTCACCCACGGCGCTGAACAAGTAGAAGACCTGGGACAGCGCCTCCTGGTGTCCGCGGCGGGCGCTGCACATGTACGAAGAGTCATTCAGCTCCGCCGTGAAGCCCAGGGCTGGATCGAACCGGATCGGACTCACCGGGATCCTGGCTGTTCCCGAGCGCTCCCAAAGCTCCGCCTCCAAGTCCGGATCAGAGACTGAACACGGGACCAGCGCCACCCGGGTCCTGCGCACCACCACCGGGTGAGAGGACGGGACGAACCATTCCGACGGACCTGAGGACGCGAGAGGACAGAGACAATCAGAGACAATCAGAGACAATCAGAGACAACCAGAGACAACCAGAGACAACCAGAGACAATCAGAGACAACCAGAGACAACCAGAGACAGTCAGAGACAACCAGAGACAACCAGAGACAACCAGAGACAATCAGAGACAACCAGAGACAACCAGAGACAGTCAGAGACAACCAGAGACAACCAGAGACAATCAGAGACAACCAGAGACAACCAGAGACAGTCAGAGACAGTCAGAGACAACCAGAGACAACCAGAGACAACCAGAGACAGTCAGAGACAGTCAGAGACAACCAGAGACAACCAGAGACAACCAGAGACAGTCAGAGACAGTCAGAGACAACCAGAGACAACCAGAGACAACCAGAGACAGTCAGAGACAGTCAGAGACAACCAGAGACAACCAGAGACAGTCAGAGACAACCAGAGACAATCAGAGATACAGAGACCAGAGAAGATCCAGGAAGAAATTCATTCGGCTTTAAAATCAGAATAAACTTCCACTTTAATTCACAATAATCATTTTCATTAGGAATTAAGTGTTTACATGGACTTTTTAAAGCAGAATTAAAGCTCATGTAAACGTGGTAAATAAGCCAATCAGAGGAGAGACGTCAAATCCCTCCTCCTTAAAGCCGCTCCAGATGGAGTTTAATGCCACTACGGAACTTCCCAGGCCCACCTGTCCCGGGCACAAACAGGTCCAGGGTCCGGCTCTGGTCCGAGTCCGGTTCGGAGCAGGTGTATCTCCCGGACTGCCTCCAGGTGGCGTTAGAGAGGCGGAGCACGGAGGAGGAGCCGAGGTCCTCCACAGACACACCCACAACGCCGTCTCTAGGCAACGCCCAGGTGACATCACTCCAGCCCGAGCACACCTGAGGGACAAGAACCAGGTCTAAACCAGGGCTAAACAAGGTCTAAACCAGGTCTAAACATGGTCTAAACCCGGACTAAACTAGGACTAAACCAGGCCTAAACCTGGATTAAACGAGGACTGACCATGGTCTAAACCAGGACTAAACATGGTCTAAACCAGGATTAAACCAGGTCTGAACCAGGTCTTAAGCAGGTCTAAACCAGCACTAAACCAGGTCTAAACCAGGTATTAAGCAGGTCTAAACCAGCACTAAACCAGGTCTTAACCAGGTCTAAACCAGGACTAAACATGGTCTAAACATGGCCTAAACCAGGTCTAAGCTAGGACTAAACCAGGCCTAAACCTGGACTAAACCAACACTAAACCAGGTCTAAACCAGGACTAAACCAGGTTTAAACAAGGTCTAAACCAGGGCTAAACCAGGTTTTAACAAGGTCTAAACCAGGACTAAACCAACACTAAACCAGGTCTAAACCAGGACTAAACCAGGTCTAAACAAGGTCTAAACCAGGTTTAAACCAGGTTTAAATCAGGACTCAACCAGGTCTAAATCAGGACTAAACCAGGACTAAACAAGGTCTGAACCACGACTAAACAAGGTCTAAACCAGGACTAAACCAGGTTTAAACCAGGTCTAAATCTGGTCTAAACCAGGACTAAACCAGTTTTAAACAAGGGCTAAACCAGGGCTAAACCAGGACTAAACAAGGTCTAAACCAGGACTAAACAAGGTTTAAATCAGGTCTAAACCAGGTCTAAACCAGGACTAAACCAGGTCTAAACAAGGTCTAAACCTAAGGTCTAAGGTCTGACCGTGCTGTGGCTGGAGTTTTGTTGGAGAACGACTCTGGAGGTGGAGGGGAGGAGTTCCAAGGAGAGGACGCCCCCTTCAGGAGAGAGGAGGAACAGACCTGAAACACACCAATCACACAGAGCGACTGATCACACAGAGCGACTGATCACACAGAGCGACTGATCACACAGAGCGACTGATCACACAGAACCGAACTATCACAGAGCGACCAATCACACAGAGCGACCAATCACACAGAGCAACTGATCACACAGAGCGACCGATCACACAGAGCGACTGATCACAGAGAGCGACTGATCACACAGAGCGACTGATCACACAGACCGACCAATCACAGCGCAGCACAAAAAAAAAGAAGAAAAAATTCAAATGTGATTTAAAGAGCACATTTACCCTGTGATTAGTGCGAGCGTTCATGGTGTTTAGGAGTTCGATTTTCAGCTAAACGGTGAGAGAGACTCACTGAAAAACTGTTGGCTAATGCTAACGCTAACGCTAACGCTAACGCTAATGCTAATGCTAGCTCGTGAATGCGATGTGATTTAGAGGGACTTGTTTAACGCCGCAGATCTGATCACCTGTTGCAGTTCTTTGCAGTCCAATTGTGTTAAAAAACAAAACTCAGATTAAAGTTTAACAAAGAATCAGACAGAGCAGTGCCTCCAGTTAGCATCACACACCCAGGGAATGTGGATCACCAGCTGCAAAGGATACACAGAAATCGTAGCAGCTGCTCCACTTTAAGAATCATTTAGAGCTCCACCAAAATTCACGTTTCACTTTTTGAGATTTTGTCCCGACACAGTGTACATGTTTATACAGTAGAGTTGGTGTAAATGTCGGGTGACCAGATTTTCAAAATTAAAAACTAGGACACGCCCAGGTCAGGATGATTGATATAAATAAAACTGTAAAAAAGCGTGTAGCTGTGTCCATTCTTGACTCATGTGTGGGTCAGTGTTTAATCTGAGACAAAATACAGAAGCGCTAAACAAACACAATGCATGCTCCTCTGGTTTAGACCTGCTTGAGAACTGATTTAGTCCTATTTTTACTTCTTGTTTTAGCCCTAGTTTAGACCCAGTTTACAACCTGGTTTAGACCTAGTTTAGACCTAATATAGTCCTAGTTTAAACCTGATAATAGTTCTATTTTAGTCCTAGTTTAGTCCTGGTTTAGACCTCATATAGTCTCAGTTTAGACCTTGTTTAGACCTGATCTATTTTAGCCCTAGTTTAGTCCCTTTTTTTTTTTTTTTTTTTTTTTGGCCTAGTTTGGTCCGGTTTAGCTCAAATTGGTCCAAAATAGGGACACCTGGGACATTTCTTGTATAAAACTAAAAAACCCACAGTATCATCTGCCTTTGTTAAAACCTCTTGAAATATTTTTTCCCCCACTATTTTCTGTTAACTTCCGCTTTTACGTTTAGCGCTTTTACTTTGAAGGGTTTACTTCCGCTTAGCGCAAAACGGTTAATTAGCTTAACATCGAGAACAGCAGAAGACGTTATACGGAGCAAATATTTTCTTTTCATATATATTTTTTTATTCATCCCCCTCTGAAGAGTTATCAGGTTTGTTGTGTTTTGATAACTTTGCGTCTAGCTGTTATCTTGGTTGATTTGTGAATATAAATGATGAGCTAAACTTCCGTTTGACTTTTGTGTATTTGTATTTACACATTGTATTTTCTATTGTATTTTAGCTCTTATAGCAGACTGGAGGATTTGTTGCCATTAAATCTTAAAATCGCCAGTTTAAGTGTCAGCTGGGTTGGAATTTTTATGTTCAGAAATAACATTTGTACAGCCACTTTTATTCTTTAGCTTTTAACACTGCGTGAGTTGTGCTCCTCTGTGTTATATTATTATTTTTATCTATTCCATTGGTTTTATTTATTATTTATTAATATTCTGTGGTTTTGCTTATTTTATTTTGCTGGTTTTATTGTTTTAACACTAGTGTGATTAAATATTTTATTTTGTGCAGCACTTTGGAAACTGTTTATTAAATCTGCAGACATAAAGTGGATCGGAGGTTTTACCATATTAAACACAAAGACCTGTTGTAGTGCGTCCTCATGTGGCCACTAATGTTGATTACACTTCACCGTGAATTCGCCTCAAAGTAATTTCTGAACGATGAGGACTGAGATCAGTGGAGACAATAGTTTTCTGTCACTTCTGTTCAGTTTTATGAGTTTAAATCTCTTTATTCCCAAGATAAACTTTTATTTTGTGTGTGTTTTTGACCAATCTGATCCCTGCCAACAGTAAACAGAGGCATAAACTGTCATTCGTTTGGGTGAAATACAGAAAAGCTGCTTAAAAACGACCAAAACACAAAGAAAATGCGACGATACTGACACATGTTCGTCAGGAATGAGCCAAGTGCAGAACAATTTTCCTTAATTACGCGCTCGATTCACAATTTTCTTATTATCAACACCACAAACCGAGTGTCCCAGTTTTTTATTTTGAAAATCTGTGAGTGAAACTGAACTTCACCTGTGAAAGGATTCTCTGTTTTTCTGCTGTTGCTCATAGAGTTAAAATGGCCGAATACATGAAGTTAAATCTCTGTCTTTGTGATTTCTGACTCTCCTCAGACTCACCCAACAGGACGTGGAGCATCGACGTCCCTGTGCTCGCCGTCGCCATGGAAACGCTTCTACAAAGTAAAAGAGCGTGTCAGAGCCGCAGTCGCCCCGGGGCAGGTTTATGTCTTTTATTTTGTACTGTTGAGATGAGAATAAAACACACTTCTCCTGGAGCCAGATCACAAGTTGTTTAGTCCTGGTTTAGTCCTGGTTTAGCCCTGGTTTAGACCTGGTTTAGTTTTGGTTCAGTCCTGGTTTAATCCTGGTTTAGTCATTTTTTAGTCCTGGTTTAGTCCTGGTTTAGCCCTGGTTTAGGCCTGGTTTAGTCCTGGTTTAATCCTGGTTTAGTTCTGGTTTAGTCATGTTTTAGTCCTGGTTTAGTCCTGGTTTAGTCCTGGTTTAGCCCTGTTTCAGTCCTGGTTTAGCCCTGGTTTAGTCGTGGTTTAGTCATGGTTTAGTCCTGGTTTAGCCCTGGTTTAGTCCTGTTTTAGTCCTGGTTTAGTCCTTGTTTAGCTCTGATTTAGTCCTGGTTTAGCCCTGGTTTAGTCCTGGTTTAGCCCTGGTTTAGCTCAGATTTAGTCCTGGTTTAGTCCTGGTTTAGCTCAGATTTAGTCCTGGTTTAGTCCTGGTTCAGTCCTGATTTAGTCCTGGTTTAGCCCTGATTTAGTCCTGTTTTAGCTCTGATTTAGTCCTGGTTTAGTCCTGGTTTAGTCTTGGTTCAGTCCTGGTTTAGTCCTGGTTTAGCCCTGATTTAGTCCTGGTTTAGCTCTGATTTAGTCCTGGTTTAGTCCTGGTTTAGCCCTGATTTAGTCCTGGTTTAGCTCTGATTTAGTCCTGGTTTAGTCCTGGTTTAGCTCTGATTTAGTCCTGGTTTAGTCCTGGTTTAGCCCTGGTTCAGTCCTGGTTTAGTCCTGGTTTAGTCCTGGTTTAGCCCTGGTTTAGTCCTGGTTTAGACCTGGTTTAGTTTTGGTTCAGTCCTGGTTTAATCCTGGTTTAGTCATTTTTTTAGTCCTGGTTTAGTCCTGGTTTAGCCCTGGTTTAGGCCTGGTTTAGTCCTGGTTTAATCCTGGTTTAGTTCTGGTTTAGTCATGTTTTAGTCCTGGTTTAGTCCTGGTTTAGCCCTGTTTCAGTCCTGGTTTAGCCCTGGTTTAGTTGTGGTTTAGTCATGGTTTAGTCCTGGTTTAGCCCTGGTTTAGTCCTGTTTTAGTCCTGGTTTAGTCCTTGTTTAGCTTTGATTTAGTCCTGGTTTAGCCCTGGTTTAGTCCTGTTTTAGTCCTGGTTTAGCTCAGATTTAGTCCTGGTTTAGTCCTGGTTTAGCTCAGATTTAGTCCTGGTTTAGTCCTGGTTCAGTCCTGATTTAGTCCTGGTTTAGCCCTGATTTAGTCCTGTTTTAGCTCTGATTTAGTCCTGGTTTAGTCCTGGTTTAGTCTTGGTTCAGTCCTGGTTTAGTCCTGGTTTAGCCCTGATTTAGTCCTGGTTTAGCTCTGATTTAGTCCTGGTTTAGTCCTGGTTTAGCCCTGATTTAGTCCTGGTTTAGCTCTGATTTAGTCCTGGTTTAGTCCTGGTTTAGCTCTGATTTAGTCCTGGTTTAGTCCTGGTTTAGCCCTGGTTCAGTCCTGGTTTAGTCCTGGTTTAGTCCTGGTTTAGTCCTGGTTTAGCCCTGGTTTAGCCCTGGTTCAGTCCTGGTTTAGTCCTGGTTTAGTCCTGGTTTAGTCCTGGTTTAGCCCTGGTTTAGCTCTGGTTCAGTCCTGGTTTAGTCCTGGTTTAGTCCTGGTTCAGTCCTGGTTTAGTCCTGGTTTAGTCCTGGTTTAGTCCTGGTTTAGCCCTGGTTTAGTCCTGGTTGCGTCTTTAGTGGAAAAACATTTTTTTCTTTTCTGGTTTTTGGGTTTCCACATTCCGCCGTCTCACCAGAGCCAGCTGTGCTCTGATTGGCTGACCCGTCTGAGCTGGGCTGTGATTGGAGCGTTTGAACGGTTCCAGCACTGTGATTGGCTGAGACGCAGGAATGTGGAAGCTCTGTGAAAAGCATCAGTGAATTTTACTGGAGCACACGCAGACCTGGCTTAGTCCTGGTTTAGAACTGGTTTAGTCTTGGTCCAGTCCTGGTCCAGTCCTGGTCTGGACTCACCTGTCACAGGGTCTCCATGCTCCTGCAGAGGAAACAGAACTTTATTTTAGGGTCAAACCTGTGAACAAACTTTAAAACAACAACCACCAGCCCACTAACTCCTCTCCTCCTCTCTTCCTCTCCTCCTCCTCTCTTCCTCTCCTCCTCTCTTCCTCCCCTCTCCTCCTCTCTTCCTCCCCTCTCCTCTCCTCCTCTCTTCCTCTCCTCCTCCTCTCCTCCTCTCTTCCTCTCCTCCTCTCTTCCTCTCCTCCTCCTCTCCTCCTCTCTTCCTCTCTTCCTCTCTTCCTCTCCTCCTCTCCTCCTCTCCTCCTCCTCTCCTCCTCTCCTCCTCCTCTCCTCCTCCTCTCTTCCTCTCTTCCTCTCCTCCTCTCCTCCTCTCCTCCTCTCCTCCTCTCTTCCTCTCTTCCTCTCCTCCTCTCCTCCTCTCCTCCTCCTCTCCTCCTCTCTTCTCTTCCTGTTTTTGTGTTCGTATTCGTATTTATTTCCTCCTCTGGAAGCTCCTCTTCCTCGACTCATTGTTGTTCACACTAATGTTACACAAACAGCTTCACTGCAGCTGCTGTTACACCTTTAATAAGAAGAAGAAGAAGAAGAAGAAGAAGAAGAAGAAGAAGAAGAAGAAGAAGGAGGAGGAGGAGATGATAATAATCATCATCCAGGTCTACACCAGGACTACACCAGAACTACACCAGGACTACACCAGGACTACACCAGGACTACACCAGGACTATACCAGGACTACACCAGGACTACACCAGGACTACACCAGGACTACACCAGGACTACACCAGGACTATACCAGGACTACACCAGGACTACACCAGGACTACACCAGGACTACACCAGGACTACACCAGGACTATACCAGGTCTACACCAGGACTACACCAGGACTACACCAGGACTATACCAGGTCTACACCAGGACTACACCAGGACTATACCAGGACTACACCAGGACTATACCAGGTCTACACCAGCACTACACCAGGACTACACCAGGACTACACCAGGACTATACCAGGTCTACACCAGGTCTACACCAGGACTACACCAGGACTACACCAGGTCTACACCAGGACTACACCAGGACTACACCAGGTCTACACCAGGACTACACCAGGACTACACCAGGACTATACCAGGACTACACCAGGACTATACCAGGACTACACCAGGACTACACCAGGACTATACCAGGTCTACACCAGGTCTACACCAGGACTACACCAGGACTACACCAGGTCTACACCAGGACTACACCAGGACTATACCAGGACTACACCAGGACTACATCAGGACTACACCAGGACTATACCAGGACTACACCAGGACTACACCAGGACTATACCAGGACTACACCAGGACTACACCAGGTCTACACCAGGACTATACCAGGACTATACCAGGTCTACACCAGGACTATACCAGGACTACACCAGGACTACACCAGGTCTACACCAGGTCTACACCAGGACTACACCAGGACTATACCAGGACTACACCAGGACTACATCAGGACTACACCAGGACTATACCAGGACTACACCAGGACTACACCAGGACTATACCAGGACTACACCAGGACTACACCAGGTCTACACCAGGACTATACCAGGACTATACCAGGTCTACACCAGGACTATACCAGGACTACACCAGGACTACACCAGGTCTACACCAGGTCTACACCAGGACTATACCAGGACTATACCAGGACTACACCAGGACTACACCAGGACTATACCAGGACTAAACCAGGACTACACCAGGTCTACACCAGGACTACACCAGGTCTACACCAGGACTATACCAGGACTACACCAGGACTATACCAGGACTATACCAGGACTAAACCAGGACTACACCAGGACTATACCAGGACTAAACCAGGACTACACCAGGACTATACCAGGACTATACCAGGACTACTCCAGGACTACACCAGGTCTACACCAGGACTACACCAAGACTATACCAGGACTATACCAGGACTACACCAAGACTATACCAGGACTATACCAGGACTACACCAGGACTACACCAAGACTATACCAGGACTACACCAGGACTACACCAAGACTATACCAGGACTATACCAGCACTACACCAAGACTATACCAGGACTATACCAGGACTATACCAGGACTATATCAGGACTATACCAGGACTACACCAGAACTACACCGAGACTATACCAGGACTATACCAGGACTACACCAGGACTATACCAGGACTATACCAGGACTAAACCAGGACTACACCAGGACTATACCAGGACTACACCAGGACTATACCAGGACTACACCAGGACTACACCAGGTCTACACCAGGACTACACCAAGACTATACCAGGACTATACCAGGACTACACCAGGACTACACCAAGACTATACCAGGACTATACCAGGACTACACCAGGAATAAACCAGGACTATACCAGGACTACACCAGGACTATACCAGGACTATACCAGGACTAAACCAGGACTACACCAGGACTATACCAGGACTAAACCAGGACTACACCAGGACTATACCAGGACTACACCAGGGCTACACCAGGACTATACCAGGACTACACCAGGACTACACCAGGTCTACACCAGGACTACACCAAGACTATACCAGGACTATACCAGGACTACACCAGGACTACACCAAGACTATACCAGGACTACATCAGGACTATACCAGGACTACACCAGGACTACACCAGGACTACACCAAGACTATACCAGGACTATACCAGGACTTTACCAGGACTATACCAGGACTACACCAGGACTACACCAGGACTACACCAAGACTATACCAGGACTACACCAGGACTACACCAAGACTATACCAGGACTACACCAGCACTACACCAAGACTATACCAGGACTATACCAGGACTATACCAGGACTACACCAGGACTATACCAGGACTACACCAGGACTACACCAGGACTTCACCAGGACTTTACCAGGACTACACCAGGACTATACCAGGACTTTACCAGGACTATACCAGGACTACACCAGGACTACACCAGGACTACACCAAGACTATAGCAGGACTATACCAGGACTATACCAGGACTATACCAGGACTATATCAGGACTATACCAGGACTATACCAGGACTATACCAGGACTATATCAGGACTCCTCCTCTTCTTCTCTTCCTTTTTTTTTGTCAAACACAAATCAAATTCTTGGCTGTGGTTTTGCTGCGCTCTGATTGGACATTTCAGTCATGTGACCTTTGTTTCCATTAAATAGAACCTCCTCTCTTACCTCCTTGTCTCCTCGTCTCCTCTGTCCTTGTTGTCCCGCTTCAGTCCTGGTCCCGGTTCAGTCCTGGTTCAGTCCCGGTTCAGTCCTGGTTCAGTCCCGGTCCTGGTTCAGTCCCGGTCTCTCTCTGGTCTCTGTGATGGTCTGAGTTCAGTCTGAGCTCAGACCCTCCCCCAGGACCCTCCCACTGCAGCGAGACTGGCATAAAACCAGGACTAACCCAGAACTCAACCAGGACCACACCAGCACTGGACCAGGACTGAACCAGGACTGAACCAGGACCACACCAGGACTAAACCAGGACTGAACCAGGACTGAATCAGGATTGAACCAGGACTGAACCAGAACTGAACCAGGACTACACCAGGACTGAACCAGGACTAGACCAGAACTGAACCAGGACTACACCAAAACTGAACTAGGACTGAACCAGGACTGAACCAGGACTAAACCAGGACTGAACCAGGACTAGACCAGAACTGAACCAGGACTACACCAGGACTGAACCAGGACTAAACTAGGACTGAACCAGGACTGAACCAGGACTGGACCAGGACTTGGAGGGAACAGTCCGGGTCTGTTCTGGTCCGGGTTTGGACACGTGTTTTCCATCAGGTCCTCAGACAGGAAGTGCACTGTAAAAAAACGCTGAGCAAAAACTTTCAACCACAAAAACATTCTTCAGGAGTGAGAGTCAGATGCCCTCCCCCCCCCCTCCTCTCCTCCTCCTCCCGTCCCCCCGTCCTCCTCCTTTCCTCCTCCTCCCGTCCCCCCGTCCTCCTCCTCTCCTCCTCCCGTCCCCCAACTTCCTCCTCTCCTCCCGTCCCCCCATCATCCTCTTCTCCTCCTCCACCTCTCCTCGCGTCCTCCTCCTCCTCTCCTCCTCCTCTTCTCCTACTGTCCTCCTCCTCCTCTCCTCCTGTCTTCTTCCTCCTGTCCTCCTCCTCCTGTTCTCCTCCCGTCCTCCCGTGTGTGACTCTGCTCTTTCGAGACGTTTCTGTCTCAGGGACTAAAACTTCCTTGTCTCCTCCACTGCCTCCTTGTCTCCTTCCCTGCTTCCTTGTCTCCTCCCCTGCCTCCTTGCTCGTCTCCTCGTCTCCTCCCTGAGCAGCGGCAGTCAGTGTTCAGTTTCATCACAGAGTTGTGGGTTAGATTCCCGTCTGTGAGGAGTCGAGTTTATTTTGAAAATTGAGAAAAGTGTTTTTACAGTGCAGTGGTTTGGAGGGGGCGGGGCTAGGGGGGAGGGGCTTTTACACATTTCAGTTTTATTTTGTTTGGAGATTCTCTTTATTTCAAATAAAAACAGGAAGAAACTAAAGTCTGTGGAGCAGAAACGCTGAAGAGACACAGACGGAAATGTAGAGAAATAAATCAGCATTTTATCAATACAACTGCAGCAAGGAGACGAGGAGCAAGGAGATGAGGAGAGAGGAGACAAGGAGGGAAGGAGAGGAGACGAGGAGGCAAGGAGAGAGGAGAGAGGAGACGAGGAGGAAAGGAGAGAGGAGATGAGGAGGCAAGGAGAGAGGAGACGAGGAGGAAAGGGGAGAGGAGATGAGGAGGGAAGGAGAGAGGAGACAAGGAGGCAAGGAGAGAGGAGACGAGGCAAGGACAGAGGAGACGAGGAGGCAAGGAGAGAGGAGACGAGGAGAGAAGAGATGAGGAGTCAAGGAGCAAGGAGAGAGGAGACAATGAGAGAGGAGACGAGGAGGCAAGGAGAGAGGAGATGAGGAGGCAAGGAGACAAGGAGAGAGGAGACGAGGAGGCAAGGAGACAAGGAAAGGGGAGATGAGGAGACAAGGAACGAGGAGACGAGACAAGGAGAGAGGAGACGAGGAGAGGAGACAAGGACGAAAGGAGACAAGGAGATGAGAGAGGAGACAAGGAGCTAGGAGACAAGGAGCTAGGAGACAAGGAAAGAGGAGACAAGGAGACGAGGAGGCAAGGAGAGGAGAGAGAAGACAAGGAGAGAGGAGACAAGGAGAGAGGAGAGGAGGAGGCAAGGAGACGAGGAGGCAAGGAGACAAGGAGAGAGGAGACAAGGAGACGAGGAGAGAGGAGACAAGGAGAGAGGAGACGAGGAGGCAAGGAGACAAGGAGAGAGGAGATGAGGAGACAAGGAGAGAAGAAAGGAGAGAGGAGATAAGGAGAGAGGAGACAAGGAGACGAGGAGGCAAGGAGAGGAGAGAGCAGACAAGGTGAGAGGAGACAAGGAGAGAGGAGAGGAGGAGGCAAGGAGACGAGGAGAGAGGAGATAAGGAGAGAGGAGACAAGGAGAGAGAAGAGGAGGAGGCAAGGAGACGAGGTGAGAGGAAACAAGGAGAGAGGAGACAAGGAGAGAAGAGATGAGGAGGCAAGGAGACGAGGTGAGAGGAAACAAGGAGAGAGGAGACGAGGAGAGAAGAGATGAGGAGGCAAGGAGCAAGGAGAGAGGAGACAATGAGAGAGGAGACGAGGAGGCAAGGAGAGAGGAGACGAGGAGGCAAGGAGACAAGGAGAGAGGAGACGAGGAGGCAAGGAGACAAGGAAAGGGGAGATGAGGAGACAAGGAACGAGGAGACAAGGAGCTAGGAGACAAGGAGAGAGGAGACGAGGAGAGGAGACAAGGACGAAAGGAGACAAGGAGATGAGAGAGGAGACAAGGAGCTAGGAGAAGGAGAGAGGAGACGAGGAGGCAAGAATCTAGGAGAGAGGAGACAAGGAGAGAGGAGACAAGGAGCTAGGAGACAAGGAAAGAGGAGACAAGGAGACGAGGAGGCAAGGAGAGGAGAGAGAAGACAAGGAGAGAGGAGACAAGGAGAGAGGAGAGGAGGAGGCAAGGAGACGAGGCAAGGAGACAAGGAGACGAGGAGAGAGGAGATGAGGAGACAAGGAGAGAAGAAAGGAGAGAGGAGATAAGGAGAGAGGAGACAAGGAGACGAGGAGGCAAGGAGAGGAGAGAGCAGACAAGGAGAGAGGAGACAAGGAGAGAGGAGAGGAGGAGGCAAGGAAACAAGGAGAGAGGAGACAAGGAGAGAGGAGACAAGGAGGCAAGGAGAGGAGAGAGGAGATAAGGAGAGAGGAGACAAGGAGAGAGAAGAGGAGGAGGCAAGGAGACGAGGTGAGAGGAAACAAGGAGAGAGGAGACAAGGAGAGAGGAGACAAGGAGAGAGGAGATAAGGAGAGAGGAGAGGAGGAGAGAGGAGAGGAGGAGAGAGGAGAGGAGGAGAGTTTCGTCCCGTCCTGAGTCCTGGTGTTTTCACATCCAGAATATTTAAATATTCCATAGTACCTGACATGTACTACATGTAGTACACAGTAGTAGATGTAGTACACAGTAGTACACAATAGTACACAGTAGTACATGTAGTACACAGTAGTACACAGTAGTACATGTAGTACACAGTAGTACATGTAGTACACAGTAGTACACAGTAGTACATGTAGTACACAGTAGTACACAGTAGTACACAGTAGTACATGTAGTACACAGTAGTACACAGTAGTACATGTAGTACACAGTAGTACACAGTAGTACACAGTAGTACATATAGAACACAGTAGTACATGTAGTACATGTAGTACACAGTAGTACACAGTAGTACATGTAGTACACAGTAGTACATGTAGTACACAGTAGTACATGTAGTACATGTAGTACACAGTAGTACATGTAGTACACAGTAGTACATGTAGTACACAGTAGTACATGTAGTACACAGTAGTACACAGTAGTACATGTAGTACACAGTAGTACATGTAGTACACAGTAGTACACAGTAGTACATGTAGTACACAGTAGTACACAGTAGTACACAGTAGTACACAGTAGTACATGTAGTACACAGTAGTACATGTAGTACATGTAGTACACAGTAGTACATGTAGTACACAGTAGTACATGTAGTACACAGTAGTACATGTAGTACACAGTAGTACACAGTAGTACATGTAGTACACAGTAGTACATGTAGTACACAGTAGTACATGTAGTACACAGTAGTACATGTAGTACACAGTAGTACACAGTAGTACACAGTAGTACACAGTAGTACATGTAGTACACAGTAGTACATGTAGTACACAGTAGTACATGTAGTACACAGTAGTACACAGTAGTACATGTAGTACACAGTAGTACGCAGTAGAACACAGTAGTACACAGTAGTACATGTATTACACAGTAGTACACGTAGTACACAGTAGTACACAGTAGTACACGTAGTAGACAGTAGTACACAGTAGTACACAGTAGTACATGTATTACACAGTAGTACACGTAGTACACAGTAGTACACAGTAGTACATGTAGTACACAGTAGTACACAGTAGTACATGTAGTACACAGTAGTACACAGTAGTACACAGTAGTACATGTAGTACACAGTAGTACACAGTAGTACACAGTAGTACATGTAGTACACAGTAGTACATGTAGTACACAGTAGTACACAGTAGTACACAGTAGTACATATAGTACACAGTAGTACACAGTAGTACACAGTAGTACACAGTAGTACATGTAGTACACAGTAGTACACGTAGTAGACAGTAGTACACAGTAGTACACAGTAGTACGTGTATTACACAGTAGTACACGTATTACACAGTAGTACACAGCAGTACATGTAGTACACAGCAGTACATGTAGTACGCAGCAGTACGCAGTAGCACATGTAGTACACAGTAGTACATGTAGTACGCAGTAGTACATGTATTACGCAGTATTACGCAGTAGTACACAGTAGTACATGTTGTACGCAGTAGTACATGTAGTACGCAGTAGTACATGTATTACGCAGTATTACGCAGTAGTACATGTAGTACGCAGTAGTACATGTAGTACGCAGTAGTAAGCAGTAGTACATGTAGTACGCAGTAGTACACAGTAGTACACAGTAGTACATGTTGTACCCAGTAGTACCCAGTAGTACACAGTAGTACACAGTAGTACATGTAGTACGCAGCAGTACATGTAGTACACAGTAGTACATGTGCAGTACGCAGTAGCACATGTAGTACACAGTAGTACATGTAGTACGCAGTAGTACATGTAGTACGCAGTAGTACATGTATTACGCAGTATTACGCAGTAGTACATGTAGTACGCAGTAGTACATGTAGTACGCAGTAGTACATGTATTACGCAGTATTACGCAGTAGTACATGTAGTACGCAGTAGTACATGTAGTACGCAGTAGTACATGTAGTATGCAGTAGTACGCAGTAGTACATGTAGTACGCAGTAGTACATGTAGTACGCAGTAGTACATGTATTACGCAGTATTACGCAGTAGTACATGTAGTACGCAGTAGTACGCAGTAGTACATGTAGTACGCAGTAGTACATGTAGTACATGTATTACTCAGTAGTACATGTAGTACACAGTAGTACGCAGTAGTACATGTAGTAGCATGTAGTATAGTAGTACATGTAGTAGTAGTATTCACGTAGTAGTACATGTAGTACGTAGTAGTAGCGTAGTCGTAGTACATGTGCGGTAGTACACAGTAGTACATGTAGTACACAGTAGTACACAGTAGTACATATAGTACACAGTAGTACACAGTAGTACACAGTAGTACACAGTAGTACATGTAGTACACAGTAGTACACGTAGTAGACAGTAGTACACAGTAGTACACAGTAGTACATGTATTACACAGTAGTACACGTAGTACACAGTAGTACACAGTAGTACATGTAGTACGCAGCAGTACGCAGTAGCACATGTAGTACACAGTAGTACATGTAGTACGCAGTAGTACATGTAGTACGCAGTAGTACATGTATTACGCAGTATTACGCAGTATTACGCAGTAGTACATGTAGTACGCAGTAGTACATGTAGTACGCAGTAGTAAACAGTAGTACATGTTGTACCCAGTAGTACCCAGTAGTACACAGTAGTACACAGTAGTACACAGTAGTACATGTAGTACGCAGCAGTACATGTAGTACGCAGTAGCACATGTAGTACACAGTAGTACATGTGCAGTACGCAGTAGCACATGTAGTACACAGTAGTACATGTAGTACGCAGTAGTACATGTAGTACGCAGTAGTACATGTATTACATGATACGCAGTAGTACATGTAGTGCGCAGTAGTACATGTAGTGCGCAGTAGTACATGTAGTATGCAGTAGTACGCAGTAGTACATGTAGTAATGCAGTAGTACATGTAGTACGCAGTAGTACATGTATTACACAGTAGTACATGCAGTAGTACATGTAGTGCGCAGTAGTACATGTAGTATTTAGTAGTACATGTAGTACGCAGTAGTACATGTATTACGCAGTATTACGCAGTAGTACATGTAGTACGCAGTAGTACATGTAGTACGCAGTAGTACATGTATTACGCAGTATTACGCAGTAGTACATGTAGTACGCAGTAGTACATGTAGTACGCAGTAGTACGCAGTAGTACATGTATTACGCAGTATTACGCAGTAGTACATGTAGTACGCAGTAGTACATGTAGTACGCAGTAGTACATGTATTACGCAGTATTACGCAGTAGTACATGTAGTACACAGTAGTACACGTAGTAGACAGTAGTACACAGTAGTACACAGTAGTACGTGTATTACACAGTAGTACACGTAGTACACAGTAGTACACAGTAGTACATGTAGTACGCAGCAGTACGCAGTAGCACATGTAGTACACAGTAGTACATGTAGTACGCAGTAGTACGCAGTAGTACATGTATTACGCAGTATTACGCAGTAGTACATGTAGTACGCAGTAGTACACAGTAGTACATGTAGTACGCAGTAGTACACAGTAGTACACAGTAGTACATGTTGTACCCAGTAGTACCCAGTAGTACACAGTAGTACACAGTAGTACACAGTAGTACATGTAGTACGCAGCAGTACATGTAGTACGCAGTAGCACATGTAGTACACAGTAGTACATGTGCAGTACGCAGTAGCACATGTAGTACACAGTAGTACATGTAGTACGCAGTAGTACGCAGTAGTACATGTATTACGCAGTATTACGCAGTAGTACATGTAGTACGCAGTAGTAAGCAGTAGTACATGTAGTACGCAGTAGTACACAGTAGTACACAGTAGTACATGTTGTACCCAGTAGTACCCAGTAGTACACAGTAGTACATGTAGTACGCAGCAGTACATGTAGTACGCAGTAGCACATGTAGTACACAGTAGTACATGTGCAGTACGCAGTAGCACATGTAGTACACAGTAGTACATGTAGTACGCAGTAGTACATGTAGTACGCAGTAGTACATGTATTACGCAGTATTACGCAGTAGTACATGTAGTACGCAGTAGTACATGTAGTACGCAGTAGTACATGTATTACGCAGTATTACGCAGTAGTACATGTAGTACGCAGTAGTACATGTAGTACGCAGTAGTACATGTAGTATGCAGTAGTACGCAGTAGTACATGTAGTACGCAGTAGTACATGTAGTACGCAGTAGTACATGTAGTACGCAGTATTACGCAGTAGTACATGTAGTACGCAGTAGTACATGTAGTGCGATAGTACATGTATTACGCGGTATTATGAGTAGTACATGTAGTACGCAGTAGTACATGTAGTACGCAGTAGTACATGTATTACGCAGTATTACGCAGTAGTACATGTAGTACGCAGTAGTACATGTATTACGCAGTATTACGCAGTAGTACATGTAGTACGCAGTAGTACATGTAGTACGCAGTAGTACATGTATTACGCAGTATTACGCAGTAGTACATGTAGTACACAGTAGTACACGTAGTAGACAGTAGTACACAGTAGTACACAGTAGTACGTGTATTACACAGTAGTACACGTAGTACACAGTAGTACACAGTAGTACATGTAGTACGCAGCAGTACGCAGTAGCACATGTAGTACACAGTAGTACATGTAGTACGCAGTAGTACGCAGTAGTAAATGTATTACGCAGTATTACGCAGTATTACGCAGTAGTACATGTAGTACGCAGTAGTAAACAGTAGTACATGTAGTACGCAGTAGTACACAGTAGTACACAGTAGTACATGTTGTACCCAGTAGTACCCAGTAGTACACAGTAGTACACAGTAGTACATGTAGTACGCAGTAGCACATGTAGTACACAGTAGTACATGTGCAGTACGCAGTAGCACATGTAGTACACAGTAGTACATGTAGTACGCAGTAGTACATGTAGTACGCAGTAGTACATGTATTACGCAGTATTACGCAGTAGTACATGTAGTACGCAGTAGTACATGTAGTACGCAGTAGTACATGTAGTATGCAGTAATGCGCGGTAGTAGTACATGTAGTACATGATAGTACATGTAGTGCTAGTAGTACATGTATTACGCAGTATTACGCGGTAGTACATGTAGTGCGCGGTAGTACATGTAGTGCGCAGTAGTACATGTATTACGCGGTATACGCGGTAGTACATGTAGTGCGCAGTAGTACATGTAGTGCGAGTAGTACATGTATTACGCGGTATTACGTATTACGCGGTAGTACATGTAGTAATGTAGTAGTACATGTAGTAATGCAGTAGTAGTAATGAGTAGTACATGTATTACGCGGTATTACGCAGTAGTACATGTAGTAATGCGCAGTAGTACATGTAGTACGCAGTAGTACATGTATTACGCAGTATTACGCAGTAGTACATGTAGTACACAGTAGTACACGTAGTAGACAGTAGTACACAGTAGTACACAGTAGTACATGTATTACACAGTAGTACACGTAGTACACAGTAGTACATGTAGTACGCAGCAGTACGCAGTAGCACATGTAGTACACAGTAGTACATGTAGTACGCAGTAGTACGCAGTAGTACATGTATTACGCAGTATTACATGTAGTACATGTAGTGCGAGTAGTACACAGTAGTACATGTAGTGCATGAGTAGTACACAGTAGTACACAGTAGTACATGTTGTACCCAGTAGTACCCAGTAGTACACAGTAGTACACAGTAGTACATGTAGTACGCAGCAGTACATGTAGTACGCAGTAGCACATGTAGTACACAGTAGTACATGTGCAGTACACAGTAGCACATGTAGTACACAGTAGTACATGTAGTACGCAGTAGTACGCAGTAGTACATGTATTACGCAGTATTACGCAGTAGTACATGTAGTACGCAGTAGTAAGCAGTAGTACATGTAGTACGCAGTAGTACACAGTAGTACACAGTAGTACATGTTGTACCCAGTAGTACCCAGTAGTACACAGTAGTACACAGTAGTACATGTAGTACGCAGCAGTACATGTAGTACGCAGTAGCACATGTAGTACACAGTAGTACATGTGCAGTACGCAGTAGCACATGTAGTACACAGTAGTACATGTAGTACGCAGTAGTACATGTAGTACGCAGTAGTACATGTAGTACGCAGTAGTACATGTATTACGCAGTATTACGCAGTAGTACATGTAGTACGCAGTAGTACATGTAGTACGCAGTAGTACATGTAGTATGCAGTAGTACGCAGTAGTATGCAGTAGTACGCAGTAGTACATGTAGTACGCAGTAGTACATGTAGTACGCAGTAGTACATGTAGTACGCAGTAGTACATGTATTACGCAGTATTACGCAGTAGTACATGTAGTACGCAGTAGTACATGTAGTACGCAGTAGTACGCAGTAGTACACAGTAGTACGCAGTAGTACATGTAGTACGCAGTCGTACGCAGTAGTACACAGTAGTACGCAGTAGTACACAGTAGATGTGTAATCTCCTGAGCGTCCAGCAGAGGGATGCAGAGTCCTGGTGAAGTTTCTGCAGCTCAAGTGAAACAAATGTTTCTCCCTCTGACCTCTGACCCCAGCACAGATTGTAGTTCATTATGACTCAGCTCGTGTAATGCACAAACTGAGCTTTAATGCTCTGTTCCACCTTGTGATGTCATGAAGGGGTAGTTTAAGTGAACAGCTCTTTTTCCCTTTAGTTCGTTGGAGATCAGCAATTCCAAGTCTGAAATGATCCAAATGATTCTAGTGAAGGTGTGTGGGGTTTAAAACATAGTGGGGTACTTCCTGTATCACCACATGACATCACAAGGTGGAACAGAGTGTGAATGAAACAAAACACAGCTCCAGTCGTGTTTGTGAAGAGGAAACGGCCTAAGGAGAGATGACAAAAAGCCTTTGGGATGTTTGAAAAAGAATCTGCTTGAAGGGAGCGAGGAGACGAGCCTGAGGAGGCGAAGAGAGGAGTTAGGAGGCACAGAAGGAACTAGGAAAGGATGTAGGAAGCAGAGCGGAAAGTTGAGTGACAGCTGCAAAAAATCCCCCCGGAAAAAATACAAAAATAGATCCGAGAAAAATCTGTGAAAACTGGATTGGAATAAAAATTATACCAGAAGAAAGGAGGAGGAGAGGACAGGAGGAGAGGAGGCGAGGAAAGTAGGAGAGGAGGCGAGAGGAGGAGAGGAGGAGGGGGAGAGGCGAGGAGTAGAGGAAAGAGGAGGAGAGGAAAGGAGGAGAGGAGGAGAGGAGGAGAGAGGAGGGGGAGAGGCGAGGAGTAGAGGAAGGAGGAGGAGAGGAAATGAGGAGAGGAGGAGGGGGAGAGGCGAGGAGTAGAGGAAAGAGGAGGAGAGAGGAGGGAAGAGGAGAGAAGAGAGGAGGAGGAGTGGAAGGAGAGGAGTGGAAGGAGCAGTCGGACGCGGCGTTTGGACCACTGCAGTTTATTTACAGAATCACTGGATGCAACAATAATTTTACCAAAAACTACAAAAAGTTAGCTTGACTCCACAGGGTTCTCATGCAGCGGCGGCAGGGTCAGGGGTCAAAGGTCAGGGGTCGGGGTTCACGGGTCAGGAGTCGGGGTGAGGCTGTACAGGCTCTGACTACAGGGGGCGCTCTCCTCACTCGGCCTCAGAGCTCAGACCCTTCACCACAGAGTCTCAGAGAGCTTAAAGCTGCACTAAGGAACCTCCTGCTCATCTCCACGGAGACGGGAACGCCCCCCCAGAAGGTTCCACAGAGCAGTTACACGGCCGACACTCAGATACAGGCTCTAAAGAGGGGTATTTACTGTTATGGGTATTAAAGAGGGGTATTTACTGTTACGGGTATTAAAGAGGGGTATTTACTGTTATGGGTATTAAAGAGGGGTATTTACTGTTATGGGTATTAAAGAGGGGTATTTACTGTTACGGGTATTAAAGAGGGGTATTTACTGTTACAGGTATTAAAGAGGGGTATTTACTGTTATGGGTATTAAAGAGGGGTATTTACTGTTACGGGTATTAAAGAGGGGTATTTACTGTTACAGGTATTAAAGAGGGGTATTTAGCTTCTATGGGGCATTAAAGAGGGGTATTTAACTTCTATGGGGCATTAAAGAGGGGTATTTAGCTTCTATAGGGCATTAAAGAGGGGTATTTAACATCTATGAGGCATTAAAGAGGGGTATTTAATTTCTATGGGGCATTAAAGAGGGGTATTTAGCTTCTATGGGGCATTAAAGAGGGGTATTTAACTTCTATGGGGCATTAAAGAGGGGTATTTAGCTTCTATGGGGCATTAAAGAGGGGTATTTAACATCTATGAGGCATTAAAGAGGGGTATTTAACATCTATGAGGCATTAAAGAGGGGTATTTAACATCTATGAGGCATTAAAGAGGGGTATTTAACTTCTATGGGGCATTAAAGAGGGGTATTTAACTTCTATGGGGCATTAAAGAGGGGTATTTAGCTTCTATGGGGCATTAAAGAGGGGTATTTAACATCTATGAGGCATTAAAGAGGGGTATTTAACATCTATGGGGCATTAAAGAGGGGTATTTAACATCTATGAGGCATTAAAGAGGGGTATTTAACTTCCATGGGGCATTAAAGAGGGGTATTTAACTTCCATGGGGCATTAAAGAGGGGTATTTAACTTCCATGGGGCATTAAAGAGGGGTATTTAACTTCCATGGGGCATTAAAGAGGGGTATTTAACATCTATGAGGCATTAAAGAGGGGTATTTAACTTCCATGGGGCATTAAAGAGGGGTATTTAACATCTATGGGGCATTAAAGAGGGGTATTTAACATCTATGGGGCATTAAAGAGGGGTATTTAACATCTATGGGGCATTAAAGAGGGGTATTTAACATCTATGGGGCATTAAAGAGGGGTATTTAACATCTATGGGGCATTAAAGAGGGGTATTTAGCTTCTATGGGGCATTAAAGAGGGGTATTTAACTTCTATGGGGCATTAAAGAGGGGTATTTAACTTCCCGTACAGGCTCGTACTGAGGGTCTGAAGGAGAGATCACTAGAGTGTGCAGCTGTTTAATGCTGCACTGTGGAACATTCCAGACAAACCCGTGGCCATGGAAACCAGAGGAGCGTCCAGGAGAGAGGTTCCGTACTGCGGCTTTAGCTCTGGGCCTGAACAGAAGCTCAGACGTCTTATTGCCACGATTGGCCCTGGAGCTGCATAGACCAGTCCGAGTCCAAGTCCGAGTCCGAGTCCGAGTCCGAGTCCGAGTCCGAGTCCGAGTCCGGGTTCGGATCTGAGGTGAGTCTGAAGAGAGCGAGGAGGAGGAGGGAGACGAGTCTGAGTCTGAGGCGAGGAAGAGCGTTCCCCCGATGTGAGCGCAAACACGGCCTTCAGAACCAGGACTGAACCAGGTCTAAACCGAGCCTAAACCAGGTCTGAACCAGGTCTAAACCAGGTCTAAACCAGGTCTAAACCAGGACTGAACCAGGACTGAACCAGGACTGAACCAGATCTAAACCAGGTCTAAACCAGGTCTGAACCAGGTCTAAACCAGGTCTAAACCAGGTCTGAACCAGGTCTAAACCAGGTCTAAACCAGGTCTAAAAAAGGACTGAACCAGGTCTAAACCAGGTCTAAACCAGGACTGAACCAGGACTGAACCAGGACTGAACCAGGTCTAAACCAGGTCTAAACCAGATGTAAACCAGGTCTAAACCGAGTTTAAACCAGATCTAAACCAGATCTAAACCAGATCTAAACCAGATCTAAACCAGGTCTAAACCAGGTCTAAACCAGGTCTAAACCAAGTCTAAACCAGGTCTAAACCAGGTCTACAGGTGGGTGGCTCATTTTGGCCGGGGATATCGGGACAGATCGATTCCGTACCGATTATTCAGATTATTTAGACTCCAGAGAAACCAAAGCCCCCGACCTCCGCCGATATTTTTGGGCCGATTTTTATTGTTTTCAGGCCAATTCAAAGCTGCATTGTGTCACTTTTAAATGTAAATGTGTGGCCATACCGGCTCGTCAAAGCCTGATCCCGTCAGATCTCAGAAGCTCAGCAGGGCCGGGCCTGGTCAGTACTTGGATGGGAGACCACTGGGAATTCCAGGTGCCACAGTGGGGCCAGTGGCAAAAAACTGTCGTAGTGTCCTCAGGCAAGACACATTACCCACATTGCCTAGTATGAAAGCGGTGTGTGGGTGAGTGTTGGTGGTGGTCGGAGGGGCCGATGGCGCAGATTGGCAGCCTCGGTTCCGTCAGTCTGCCCCAGGGCAGCTGTGGCTACAATAGTAGTTTACCACCACCGGGTCTGGAGTGAATGAATAATGCTCTGTAAAGCGTCTTTGAGTGTCCAGAAAAGCGCTATATAAAACTGATGCATTATTATTATTATTTAAAGTAGAGCTGTTTAATGTCACACTGTGGAACATTCCAGGCAGAGCAGTGACGTCTCCATAGAAACAAGCAAAAAGTTACACAGTGCAGCTTTAAAGTGTTCACGCAGAGCAAACATTTCGGCCTCGAGCTGGAGGTTTCAGGACGCTCTTCTCGACTTTTTCCACTGATTGTCTTTGAACGCACTTTAAAAAACACAAACTGAGCCGAACGTTCTCTGAAGGCCGCGTTTGGCTCGAGTTCAAATCAAATATAAAACCCTAAGAAACTTCAAGTGTCGAAAAGTTCAGAAAATCTCGTAAAAAACATTCCACAGAAAAACAACACACTTTCACTCAGCGCGCCGCCACGTCTCCACCAATCAGAGGGCTGCAGGGGCGGGCCGGCCAATCAGAGGGCTGCAGGGGCGGGCCGGCCAATCAGAGGGCTGCAGGGGCGGGCCGGCCAATCAGAGGGGTGCAGGGGCGGGCCGGCCAATCAGAGGGCTGGGTTAAAGACACCAAAGACCAATGAGGGAGCTCTAAAGTATGAAACGGCCAATCAGAGGGCTCCAGACTTTGAACAGGCCAATCAGAGGGCTCTAAAATATAAAACGGCCAATCAAGGGGCTCTAAAGTATAAAACAGCCAATCGGAGGGCTCCGGACTTTAAACGGACCAATCAGAGGGATCTAAAGTATAAAACGGCCAATCAGAGGGCTCCAGACCAATCAGAATCAGTCTGCAGGTGTGTTTTGGAAGTGTGGTCTACAGTTTCGTCCCTAAAGTCCACACTACGGGATATTCCCTGGAGCCGGCTCTACCGTCGCCGTGACAACAGGAGCCTTTGAGAGCGAAGGAGAAAGTGCCCCGATTCAGACTGATGCATTTACGTTAGAGAGGGGGTATTTAGTTCTCCAGGGTATTTACTTCTCCGGGGCGTTACCTTCAGAGCTCCGTGTCCCCAGCCCGGGTAAAAGGAGGTGGAGACGTGAGGCGGAGGCGGCAGCAGGGGGCAGCACAGAGCAGCTCATATCAAACATCATAAATATGTAAGAATCAGAATAATGTGATAAGGCAGAGCCACGACTAAAGCTCCAGAAACAGAGCTTCAAAGCTTCAAAGCATCAAAGCACTCCACACACGAGTCTGAGAGCCGCCGAGGACACGCCCACACGCCAGAGGATACGCCCACCCGCTGGAGGACACGCCCACATGCCCGAGGACACGCCCACATGTCCGAGGACACGCCCACACACCGGAGGACACGCCCACACGCTGGAGGACACGCCCACACGCCAGAGGACACGCCCACATGTCCGAGGACACCCCCACACACTGGAGGACACGCCCACACGCTGGAGGACACGCCAACACGCCCGAGGACACGCCCACACGCCAGAGGACACGCCCACACGCTGGAGGACATGCCAACACACCCGAGGACACGCCCACACACCGGAGGACACGCCCACACGCCAGAGGACACGCCAACACACCAGAGGACACGCCCACACGCTGGAGGACATGCCAACACACCCGAGGACACGCCCACACACCGGAGGACACGCCCACACGCCGGAGGACATGCCAACACACCCGAGGACATGCCCACACACCGGAGGACACGCGCACACGCCAGAGGACACGCCCACACGCCAGAGGACACGCCCACACGCTGGAGGACATGCCAACACACCCGAGGACACGCCCACACACCGGAGGACACGCCCACACGCCGGAGGACACGCCAACACACCCGAGGACATGCCCACACACCGGAGGACACGCGCACACGCCAGAGGACACGCCCACATGCCAGAGGACACGCCCACACACCGGAGGACACGCGCACACACCAGAGGATACGCCCACACGCCAGAGGACACCCCCACACACCGGAGGACACGCCCACACGCTGGAGGACACGCCAACACGCCCGAGGACACGCCCACACGCCAGAGGACACGCCCACACGCTGGAGGACATGCCAACACACCCGAGGACACGCCCACACACCGGAGGACACGCCCACACTCCTGAGGACACGCACACACACCTGAGGAGATGCCCACACACCGGAGGACACGCGCACACGCCAGAGGACACGCCCACACGCCAGAGGACACGCCCACACGCTGGAGGACATGCCAACACACCCGAGGACACGCCCACACACCGGAGGACACGCCCACACGCCGGAGGACACGCCAACACACCCGAGGACATGCCCACACACCGGAGGACACGCGCACACGCCAGAGGACACGCCCACATGCCAGAGGACACGCCCACACACCGGAGGACACGCCCACACACCAGAGGATACGCCCACACGCCAGAGGACACGCCCAATGACACAATATGACGTATTCATCTGTTGACGCTGGAATCGCACCCTCAGCCTGTGTCTGTGCAGAGAGAAGCTCCAGAGCGGCTCCTCAGGAGGACGCAGTAAACCAGCGTCTCCAGCCTGTGTCCGTGGAGGTACCAGGATGTGATGAGGAGCAGGAGCATCACCAGAGGAACTCACTGTTTTACGAGTTTGACGTCGAACTGTTCCACGTCGGAGGTTTGAGTCTTTCTTTTATCATCTCAGTTTCTTGTGTCGCTAAAATGAGAAGCTTGTTTGTTAAAGCGCCTCACCAGAGTAAGTTCTGTTTAATATGTTTGGACGAGCTTGTTCTGGGTCCGGTCTCTTCAGTATTTCTACATCACTGTTTCAAACTGCTCGGACATGTTCACGCGAGCGCTGACGGTGCTATAGAAACGATACTTGGGGCTAATCTTGTTCTGGAGATAAAATGTACTCTTGGAAGATAAACTGCAGCTAATGCTAACAGCCTGTAGCCTTGGTTAGCCTGGTCTCGCTGTAGCTTCGCTCTCGTCTGGCGGCCGTCTGGGCTCCGCAGCGGCTCTGAGACAAACACAAACACAAATCATGCATCTGTACAAAATGTCACGGCTCCAGGAAGTCCAAACATGGTGTGGGCGGAGCCAGAGGGGCACCATTATTACTGAGGACCACAGGGGGCACCACACCAGCCCGTGACGCTAACAGAACGGCTAAGGTTTCACCGGGACTGAACTGGGTCCTAAACCCGGACTGTACCAGGGTCTGAACTGGGACTTAAAATGGACTAAACCAGGACTGAGCCAGGTCTAAAACTAAGACTAAAACAGGACTAAACCAGGACTAATCCAGGTTTGTCGTAGGGAGTCGTGATGTTGCCCTGAGTCGTTTTTACATTCGTGAATCGGCTTTGGTTTTAGACATTTGCAGGATTTGAAAGTTTAAAAGAGGCAGATTTGTTTTTTTCCTCTCTGTAACCCTGTTCTAATGTGAGGAAATGTCCCGCAGTGGGGCTTTAACCTGTTCTAATGTGGTGTCCTCCTCATATGGACCTGGTTTAGTCAGGGTTTAGTCCCAGTGAGGAGTGTGTAAATGCAGAAAATCGAACTAAAAGTCCCAAACTCCATTTCCCACAGTGCACTTGGGCCTGGTACATTCACTGTTTACGGACGCTAAAGTTCTGCCTGGTAACAGACGATGGCGAACGCTGTGATTGGATGGTAAAGGTCCGGCGCAGACCCTTTGGACAGTCCGGCGTTTCAGTGCAGATCTCCTCTTTGTAGCGTCCTCACTGTGTTGTTAGCGTTAGCGCCTTGCCGTTGCCGTTAGCGCCTTGCCGTTGCCGTTAGCGCCTTTTTGCGATGCCGCTCTCCACGTTGCCGTGAGCCAGAGAGATGAGGCGTTTTTGGAAGATCGCAGTTCGTGTTCGGAGGCGGTGGAAACTCCGTGGAAGAAGCAAAAAGTCCAGAAATGGTTCTAAAACTTTCAAAAAGATTCACACCAAAAAAAAAAAAAAAGCCGAGAGGAAACGCGGCTAACGCTAAAACGCTAAAACTCACCCAAACCCAATACCAAAACATTACATGCAGCTAGCCATGTACAGGCAACAGCAGTGGTGCACCCATCACAAAACTAGGACTAAAACAGGACTAAAACAGGACTAAACCAGGACTAAACCAGGACTCCATCTGGTCTAAAGAGGTTTAGATAATAAACGATAAACTCGAGTTTAAATAGGACTAAATGAAGACTAAACTAGGACTAAATCTGGACTAACTCTGGAATAAATCTGGACTAAAGCGGGACTAAAGCAGGACTAAAGCGGGACCAGTATCACCCGTCTTGTGCACAATGACACCAGAAAACTTTTCTGCCCGGCAACAGACGACAGCGCTGACTGTGATTGGCTATAATGCTCTATAATAAACTCTCTCTACATTATATATACACGTGTGTTTAAATAAGTGCGTAAGAATGTCATTCGTTTGTACAGACATTTGGTTCTGCGATTCCTCTCAGCTTTGTAAACTTCAACTGTAAGAAACTAAAGATGGCGCCGCGGCCGGATCTGGAACAAACTGTCCGACTGCAGGGGGCGCAGGGTCTTGTTCTGGTTTCATTTGGTGTGTTTGATTTCATGGGTGCGTTTGATTTAATGGGTGCGTTTGATTTCATGGGTGCGTTTGATTTCATGGCTGTGTTTGATTTGGGTGCGTTTGATTTTATGGGTGTGTTTGATTTGGGTGCGTTTGATTTCATGGGTGCGTTTGATTTCATGGGTGCGTTTGATTTCATGGGTGCGTTTGATTTTATGGGTGCGTTTGATTTTATGGGTCTGTTTGATTTGGGTGTGTTTGATTTCATGGGTGCATTTGATTTGGGTGCGTTGATTTCATGGGTGCGTTTGATTTGGGTGCGTTTGATTTAATGAGTGTGTTTGATTTCATTGGTGCGTTGATTTGGGTGCGTTTGATTTCATGGGTGCGTTGGATGGCGTTTGTGTTTTGTCCCAGATCCGGAGGCGGCCATGACCCCACCCGCCTCTTTCAAAATAAAACTAAAGCTGAAGCAGGAGGAAGCTGATTGGTCGACGAGTCTGGTCCCTCCCACTCAACGATGATGTCAGACGCTGGGCCTGCTGTCAATCAAAGCTGAAGTCCCGGGCGGTGCGCCCATATTTGGAAGTTAACTGAAAGAGGAAGAGAAATTTAAAATCTAACTCGATTAAACAGAGTGCAGTAAACTAGGACTAAACCATGACTAAACCAGGTCTAAACCAGGTCTAAACCAGGTCTAAACCAGAAATGAACCAGGACTAAACCAGGTCTAAACCAGGACTAAACCAGAAATGAACCAGGAATAAATCAGGACTAAACCAGAACTAAACCAGGTCTAAACCAGGTCTCGTCTGTGGTCCAGTAAGCTGCTCTCTGATAGTGGTTTGGTTCGAGCGCTCTGATTGGTCACTCACTTGCAGAGCGTGGAGGGCGAGCCGGACCGGTGGAAGTGGACAATCTGCCACTTGCCGTCGCGGCGGTGCCACACCCGGCTCTCCTCTGATTGGACGGTGCGTGGCGAGCCGTTGGCGTCGATAAACTGCGTGACTCTGATGTAAGCGATGCACGCCGCCTCCTCACCGACCAGGTGGATGTGAGGGTTCAAGATGGTGGTGTGGACCGGCTTCGAGTTCTTCGACCAGACTGAGGAGAGAAACCAGGACTAAACCGGGTCTGACACAGGTCTGAAACAGGACTAAACCGGGTCTGACACAGGTCTGAAACAGGACTAAACTGGGTCTGACACAGGTCTGAAACAGGACTAAACCGGGTCTGACACAGATCTGAAACAGGACTAAACCGGGTCTGACACAGATCTGAAACAGGACTAAACCGGGTCTGACACAGGTCTGAAACAGGACTAAACCGGGTCTGACACAGATCTGAAACAGGTCTGAAACAGGACTAAACCGGGTCTGAAACAGGTCTGAAACAGGACTAAACCGGGTCTGAAACAGGTCTGAAACAGGACTAAACCAGGTCTAAAACAGGTCTAACCCAGGACGAAAATCAGACTCACGGTTTTCAAAATAAAATCGGTGGAAGTCGAGTCCTTCCACCAGGTTTCCCAGAGCCTCGGGTTCGAAGGCCGTCACAGCAGGATCACACATCTTACTGGAACACACACACATTTAAATATACACACACACGTTTAAGTTCATACACACATTTAGATATGCACACACACACATATTATACACTAGAGCATGGAAACCCAACCGAAGTCAGCGCGATAAAACATTTGAAATGTAAAATTAAAAAAAACAGGCTGCAAAGGCTCCAGCAGGATGTGGCACAGAACTCGAATCAAATCTTTGGTGAACACAAAATGTGTCGTTCTGTGCTCATCGCCCCAAAAATACATTTCTCTCTGACATTTACTTCCTCAACACGGGTGAGTTCCTCCCACTGTGTGAAGTCTGTAACGTGCACAGAGCGTTTTGGACCAATCAGAGCGCGGTGTAGAGCGTTTGGACCAATCAGGGCGCGGTGTAGAGCGTTTGGACCAATCAGAGCGCGGTGTGGAGCGTTTGGACCAATCAGAGCACGGTCTGGAGCGTTTGGACCAATCGGAGCGCGGTGTGGAGCGTTTGGACCAATCAGAGCGCGGCCTGGAGCGTTTGGACCAATCAGAGCGCGGCCTGGAGCGTTTGGACCAATCGGAGCGCGGCGTGGAGCGTTTGGACCAATCAGAGCGCGGCCTGGAGCGTTTGGACCAATCAGAGCACGGTCTGGAGCGTTTGGACCAATCGGAGCGCGGTGTGGAGCGTTTGGACCAATCAGAGCGCGGCCTGGAGCGTTTGGACCAATCAGAGCGCGGCCTGGAGCGTTTGGACCAATCGGAGCGCGGTGTGGAGCGTTTGGACCAATCAGAGCGTGAGGTGGAGAGTTTGGACCAATCAGAGCGCAGCGTGGAGCTTTTGGACCAACCAGAGGGTGGCGTGGAGCGTTTGGACCAATCAGAGCGCGGCGTGGAGCGTTTGGACCAATCAGAGCACGGCGTGGAGCTTTTGGACCAATCAGAGCGCGGTGTGGACCGTTTGGACCAATCAGAGCACAACGGTTTTAGAATTTAAATTACAAAAGTGAAAATAGAAAAGAATCCTACAAAATCCGACCTTTGTCACACACACTTATCAAATTTAAAGTGACTGAAACGGACGTGTAGCTCTCGAAGTCTCCATTGCTGATGGCCTCGATGAGCTGCTCCGTCACTCGGATGATGTCCTGTTTACGAGCTGAAAAACAAACACACGTCTCCATTAAAGCTCCTGCGTCACAACACACTTGATGAAGTGGAAGTGTGAGCGTAAAGCAGGTGTGTGGGTGCAGTACCGCGTGTGTCCTCGTCCTCGATGGTGGTGTTGGTGCTCTCCGACGACTCCTGAAATCACACGAGAGGAAGAACATGATGAGACTGCAGAGAACCGAGCCTCTTTTTACTTTAATAATATTAAAGTGGTGTCTGTGATAGAAATAGATGTTTGGAAACGTGAAAAAGCCTTTACTGCATCTGTTAAAGGTCACGTCTTGTGTTTGAGCCTGTTATTACGGAAGCCCGGGGGGCTCGCGACCAACGCAAAAGCTGCAACACAACAAAAAGCCAAAATGCACCAAAAAAGCCAAAGCAGAAGTGGCCGTGGGACTCTATTTTCCGACAGACAAAGTGAGAAGGATCAAGCGGGAAGTGAATGGGAAAAGCTGAAGAAGAAGAATGTGAAAAGTAAAGGAACGGAGAAGTGAAGAAGTTGGAAACGTAAGTAAAAGTAATTTATTGTTTTGTGACAGGATCGATGTCACTGTCTGACCATCGGAAATTTCCCGCTTGAGCCGCTTTTTCCGCCGGAAAATAGAGTCCCTCGGCCACTTCCGTTGTGGCTTTGTTGGTGTGTTGCAGCGTTTGTATTTGTTGTGAGCTCCACCGGCTTCCGTACAGTATGAGTGTAACAATATCCAAGTGTCACGGTACAATACGGTCACGGTCTGAACCTCACGTACGATATTTACTGCGATATGGTGGGAAAGCTCACGATGATATGATATTCTACAGAATAACAAGACTGACTAAAATGCTTTGACCAGTCATTTGGTACAACATTTATTGTCATTGGGATGGAACAAAATCCAAATCTCTCTGGACCAGATTTTCTCTTGTTCTGTGCAAAAGTTTTATGCAGGTGTGTAAAAAAAAATGCTGTTAACTCGGAATGTTTCAAAAATGGAAGTGTTCATCGTTTATTTTCATCAATCAACAAAATGCAGTGACTGAACAAAAGAGAAATGTAAATCAGATCCGTATTTGGTGTGAGCTTTGCCTTCAGAAGAGCATCTGTTCTTCTTGGTTTTACTTGCAGACAGTTTGTGAAGGAACTGGGCCGGTCGCTGTTCCAAACATGTAGAAGAACTAAGCTCAGATCTCGTGTGGATGGAGCTTCCTCACATCCTTCTGTCTCTTCATGTTAATCCCAGACTCACTCCATGATGCTGAGGTCAGGGCTCTGTGGGGCCCGACCAGCACCAACACAACTTCTGCTTCTTCTTTACGCTGAAGAGAGTTCGGAACGTCTTTTTCTTTTGTTCGCTCACTTTGCATTTTGGAAATTGATAAAAACGAACAATCAAA